>JAPYMA010001330.1:0-74257 GCA_035041965.1 Anisakis pegreffii | reverse complement strand
AGCTATGGCTGGAATGGAGATTCAGGGAGACACAAACATTTTCGTATGAATCGAATATTTCGGCCATTGGTGAAGAAGATCGACAAAAAAATCCAGCCAGCCGGATTCGAACCAGCGACCTAAGGATAACCGCACAAATTCTACAGTCCTCCGCTCTACCAACTGAGCTATGGCTGGAATAGAAGTTCAGGGAGACACAAACATTTTCGTATGAATCGAATATTTCGGCCATTGGTGAAGAAGATCGACAAAAAATCCAGCCAGCCGGATTCCAACCAGCGACCTAAGGATAACCGCACAAATTCTACAGTCCTCCGCTCTACCAACTGAGCTATGGCTGGAATAGAAGTTCAGGGAGACACAAACATTTTCGTATGAATCGAATATTTCGGCCATTGGTGAAGAAGATCGACAAAAAAATCCAGCCAGCCGGATTCGAACCAGCGACCTAAGGATAACCGCACAAATTCTACAGTCCTCCGCTCTACCAACTGAGCTATGGCTGGAATAGAAATTCAGGGAGACACAAACATTTTCGTATGAATCGAATATTTCGGCCATTGGTGAAGAAGATCGACAAAAAAATCCAGCCAGCCGGATTCGAACCAGCGACCTAAGGATAACCGCACAAATTCTACAGTCCTCCGCTCTACCAACTGAGCTATGGCTGGAATAGAAATTCAGTGAAACATAAACATTTTCGTATGAATCGAATATTTCGGCCATTTGTGAAGAAGATCGACAAAAAAATCCAGCCAGCCGGATTCGAACCAGCGACCTAAGGATAACCGCACAAATTCTACAGTCCTCCGCTCTACCAACTGAGCTATGGCTGGAATAGAAGTTCAGGGAGACACAAACATTTTCGTATGAATCGAATATTTCGGCCATTGGTGAAGAAGATCGACAAAAAAATCCAGCCAGCCGGATTCGAACCAGCGACCTAAGGATAACCGCACAAATTCTACAGTCCTCCGCTCTACCAACTGAGCTATGGCTGGAATAGAAGTTCAGGGAGACACAAACATTTTCGTATGAATCGAATATTTCGGCCATTGGTGAAGAAGATCGACAAAAAAATCCAGCCAGCCGGATTCGAACCAGCGACCTAAGGATAACCGCACAAATTCTACAGTCCTCCGCTCTACCAACTGAGCTATGGCTGGAATAGAAATTCAGTGAAACATAAACATTTTCGTATGAATCGAATATTTCGGCCATTTGTGAAGAAGATCGACAAAAAATCCAGCCAGCCGGATTCGAACCAGCGACCTAAGGATAACCGCACAAATTCTACAGTCCTCCGCTCTACCAACTGAGCTATGGCTGGAATAGAAGTTCAGGGAGACACAAACATTTTCGTATGAATCGAATATTTCGGCCATTGGTGAAGAAGATCGACAAAAAATCCAGCCAGCCGGATTCGAACCAGCGACCTAAGGATAACCGCACAAATTCTACAGTCCTCCGCTCTACCAACTGAGCTATGGCTGGAATAGAAATTCAGGGAGACACAAACATTTTCGTATGAATCGAATATTTCGGCCATTGGTGAAGAAGATCGACAAAAAATCCAGCCAGCCGGATTCGAACCAGCGACCTAAGGATAACCGCACAAATTCTACAGTCCTCCGCTCTACCAACTGAGCTATGGCTGGAATAGAAATTCAGTGAAACATAAACATTTTCGTATGAATCGAATATTTCGGCCATTTGTGAAGAAGATCGACAAAAAAATCCAGCCAGCCGGATTCGAACCAGCGACCTAAGGATAACCGCACAAATTCTACAGTCCTCCGCTCTACCAACTGAGCTATGGCTGGAATAGAAGTTCAGGGAGACACAAACATTTTCGTATGAATCGAATATTTCGGCCATTGGTGAAGAAGATCGACAAAAAAATCCAGCCAGCCGGATTCGAACCAGCGACCTAAGGATAACCGCACAAATTCTACAGTCCTCCGCTCTACCAACTGAGCTATGGCTGGAATAGAAGTTCAGGGAGACACAAACATTTTCGTATGAATCGAATATTTCGGCCATTGGTGAAGAAGATCGACAAAAAAATCCAGCCAGCCGGATTCGAACCAGCGACCTAAGGATAACCGCACAAATTCTACAGTCCTCCGCTCTACCAACTGAGCTATGGCTGGAATAGAAATTCAGTGAAACATAAACATTTTCGTATGAATCGAATATTTCGGCCATTTGTGAAGAAGATCGACAAAAAAATCCAGCCAGCCGGATTCGAACCAGCGACCTAAGGATAACCGCACAAATTCTACAGTCCTCCGCTCTACCAACTGAGCTATGGCTGGAATAGAAATTCAGGGAGACACAAACATTTTCGTATGAATCGAATATTTCGGCCATTGGTGAAGAAGATCGACAAAAAATCCAGCCAGCCGGATTCGAACCAGCGACCTAAGGATAACCGCACAAATTCTACAGTCCTCCGCTCTACCAACTGAGCTATGGCTGGAATAGAGATTCAGGGAGACACAAACATTTTCGTATGAATCGAATATTTCGGCCATTTGTGAAGAAGATCGACAAAAAAATCCAGCCAGCCGGATTCGAACCAGCGACCTAAGGATAACCGCACAAATTCTACAGTCCTCCGCTCTACCAACTGAGCTATGGCTGGAATGGAGATTCAGGGAGACACAAACATTTTCGTATGAATCGAATATTTCGGCCATTGGTGAAGAAGATCGACAAAAAATCCAGCCAGCCGGATTCGAACCAGCGACCTAAGGATAACCGCACAAATTCTACAGTCCTCCGCTCTACCAACTGAGCTATGGCTGGAATAGAAATTCAGTGAAACATAAACATTTTCGTATGAATCGAATATTTCGGCCATTTGTGAAGAAGATCGACAAAAAAATCCAGCCAGCCGGATTCGAACCAGCGACCTAAGGATAACCGCACAAATTCTACAGTCCTCCGCTCTACCAACTGAGCTATGGCTGGAATAGAAGTTCAGGGAGACACAAACATTTTCGTATGAATCGAATATTTCGGCCATTGGTGAAGAAGATCGACAAAAAAATCCAGCCAGCCGGATTCGAACCAGCGACCTAAGGATAACCGCACAAATTCTACAGTCCTCCGCTCTACCAACTGAGCTATGGCTGGAATGGAGATTCAGGGAGACACAAACATTTTCGTATGAATCGAATATTTCGGCCATTGGTGAAGAAGATCGACAAAAAAATCCAGCCAGCCGGATTCGAACCAGCGACCTAAGGATAACCGCACAAATTCTACAGTCCTCCGCTCTACCAACTGAGCTATGGCTGGAATAGAAGTTCAGGGAGACACAAACATTTTCGTATGAATCGAATATTTCGGCCATTGGTGAAGAAGATCGACAAAAAATCCAGCCAGCCGGATTCGAACCAGCGACCTAAGGATAACCGCACAAATTCTACAGTCCTCCGCTCTACCAACTGAGCTATGGCTGGAATAGAAATTCAGGGAGACACAAACATTTTCGTATGAATCGAATATTTCGGCCATTGGTGAAGAAGATCGACAAAAAAATCCAGCCAGCCGGATTCGAACCAGCGACCTAAGGATAACCGCACAAATTCTACAGTCCTCCGCTCTACCAACTGAGCTATGGCTGGAATAGAAATTCAGTGAAACATAAACATTTTCGTATGAATCGAATATTTCGGCCATTTGTGAAGAAGATCGACAAAAAAATCCAGCCAGCCGGATTCGAACCAGCGACCTAAGGATAACCGCACAAATTCTACAGTCCTCCGCTCTACCAACTGAGCTATGGCTGGAATAGAAGTTCAGGGAGACACAAACATTTTCGTATGAATCGAATATTTCGGCCATTGGTGAAGAAGATCGACAAAAAATCCAGCCAGCCGGATTCGAACCAGCGACCTAAGGATAACCGCACAAATTCTACAGTCCTCCGCTCTACCAACTGAGCTATGGCTGGAATAGAAATTCAGGGAGACACAAACATTTTCGTATGAATCGAATATTTCGGCCATTGGTGAAGAAGATCGACAAAAAAATCCAGCCAGCCGGATTCGAACCAGCGACCTAAGGATAACCGCACAAATTCTACAGTCCTCCGCTCTACCAACTGAGCTATGGCTGGAATGGAGATTCAGGGAGACACAAACATTTTCGTATGAATCGAATATTTCGGCCATTGGTGAAGAAGATCGACAAAAAAATCCAGCCAGCCGGATTCGAACCAGCGACCTAAGGATAACCGCACAAATTCTACAGTCCTCCGCTCTACCAACTGAGCTATGGCTGGAATAGAAGTTCAGGGAGACACAAACATTTTCGTATGAATCGAATATTTCGGCCATTGGTGAAGAAGATCGACAAAAAAATCCAGCCAGCCGGATTCGAACCAGCGACCTAAGGATAACCGCACAAATTCTACAGTCCTCCGCTCTACCAACTGAGCTATGGCTGGAATAGAAGTTCAGGGAGACACAAACATTTTCGTATGAATCGAATATTTCGGCCATTGGTGAAGAAGATCGACAAAAAAATCCAGCCAGCCGGATTCGAACCAGCGACCTAAGGATAACCGCACAAATTCTACAGTCCTCCGCTCTACCAACTGAGCTATGGCTGGAATGGAGATTCAGGGAGGCACAAACATTTTCGTATGAATCGAATATTTCGGCCATTGGTGAAGAAGATCGACAAAAAATCCAGCCAGCCGGATTCGAACCAGCGACCTAAGGATAACCGCACAAATTCTACAGTCCTCCGCTCTACCAACTGAGCTATGGCTGGAATAGAAGTTCAGGGAGACACAAACATTTTCGTATGAATCGAATATTTCGGCCATTGGTGAAGAAGATCGACAAAAAATCCAGCCAGCCGGATTCGAACCAGCGACCTAAGGATAACCGCACAAATTCTACAGTCCTCCGCTCTACCAACTGAGCTATGGCTGGAATAGAAGTTCAGGGAGACACAAACATTTTCGTATGAATCGAATATTTCGGCCATTGGTGAAGAAGATCGACAAAAAATCCAGCCAGCCGGATTCGAACCAGCGACCTAAGGATAACCGCACAAATTCTACACTCCTCCGCTCTACCAACTGAGCTATGGCTGGAATGGAGATTCAGGGAGACACAAACATTTTCGTATGAATCGAATATTTCGGCCATTGGTGAAGAAGATCGACAAAAAATCCAGCCAGCCGGATTCGAACCAGCGACCTAAGGATAACCGCACAAATTCTACAGTCCTCCGCTCTACCAACTGAGCTATGGCTGGAATAGAACTTCAGTGAAACATAAACATTTTCGTATGAATCGAATATCTCGGCCATTTGTGAAGAAGATCGACAAAAAAATCCAGCCAGCCGGATTCGAACCAGCGACCTAAGGATAACCGCACAAATTCTACAGTCCTCCGCTCTACCAACTGAGCTATGGCTGGAATAGAAGTTCAGGGAGACACAAACATTTTCGTATGAATCGAATATTTCGGCCATTGGTGAAGAAGATCGACAAAAAAATCCAGCCAGCCGGATTCGAACCAGCGACCTAAGGATAACCGCACAAATTCTACAGTCCTCCGCTCTACCAACTGAGCTATGGCTGGAATAGAAATTCAGTGAAACATAAACATTTTCGTATGAATCGAATATTTCGGCCATTTGTGAAGAAGATCGACAAAAAATCCAGCCAGCCGGATTCGAACCAGCGACCTAAGGATAACCGCACAAATTCTACAGTCCTCCGCTCTACCAACTGAGCTATGGCTGGAATAGAAATTCAGTGAAACATAAACATTTTCGTATGAATCGAATATTTCGGCCATTTGTGAAGAAGATCGACAAAAAATCCAGCCAGCCGGATTCGAACCAGCGACCTAAGGATAACCGCACAAATTCTACAGTCCTCCGCTCTACCAACTGAGCTATGGCTGGAATAGAAGTTCAGGGAGACACAAACATTTTCGTATGAATCGAATATTTCGGCCATTGGTGAAGAAGATCGACAAAAAAATCCAGCCAGCCGGATTCGAACCAGCGACCTAAGGATAACCGCACAAATTCTACAGTCCTCCGCTCTACCAACTGAGCTATGGCTGGAATGGAGATTCAGGGAGACACAAACATTTTCGTATGAATCGAATATTTCGGCCATTGGTGAAGAAGATCGACAAAAAAATCCAGCCAGCCGGATTCGAACCAGCGACCTAAGGATAACCGCACAAATTCTACAGTCCTCCGCTCTACCAACTGAGCTATGGCTGGAATAGAAATTCAGTGAAACATAAACATTTTCGTATGAATCGAATATTTCGGCCATTTGTGAAGAAGATCGACAAAAAAATCCAGCCAGCCGGATTCGAACCAGCGACCTAAGGATAACCGCACAAATTCTACAGTCCTCCGCTCTACCAACTGAGCTATGGCTGGAATAGAAGTTCAGGGAGACACAAACATTTTCGTATGAATCGAATATTTCGGCCATTGGTGAAGAAGATCGACAAAAAAATCCAGCCAGCCGGATTCGAACCAGCGACCTAAGGATAACCGCACAAATTCTACAGTCCTCCGCTCTACCAACTGAGCTATGGCTGGAATGGAGATTCAGGGAGACACAAACATTTTCGTATGAATCGAATATTTCGGCCATTGGTGAAGAAGATCGACAAAAAAATCCAGCCAGCCGGATTCGAACCAGCGACCTAAGGATAACCGCACAAATTCTACAGTCCTCCGCTCTACCAACTGAGCTATGGCTGGAATAGAAGTTCAGGGAGACACAAACATTTTCGTATGAATCGAATATTTCGGCCATTGGTGAAGAAGATCGACAAAAAAATCCAGCCAGCCGGATTCGAACCAGCGACCTAAGGATAACCGCACAAATTCTACAGTCCTCCGCTCTACCAACTGAGCTATGGCTGGAATAGAAGTTCAGGGAGACACAAACATTTTCGTATGAATCGAATATTTCGGCCATTGGTGAAGAAGATCGACAAAAAAATCCAGCCAGCCGGATTCGAACCAGCGACCTAAGGATAACCGCACAAATTCTACAGTCCTCCGCTCTACCAACTGAGCTATGGCTGGAATGGAGATTCAGGGAGACACAAACATTTTCGTATGAATCGAATATTTCGGCCATTGGTGAAGAAGATCGACAAAAAAATCCAGCCAGCCGGATTCGAACCAGCGACCTAAGGATAACCGCACAAATTCTACAGTCCTCCGCTCTACCAACTGAGCTATGGCTGGAATAGAAATTCAGTGAAACATAAACATTTTCGTATGAATCGAATATTTCGGCCATTTGTGAAGAAGATCGACAAAAAAATCCAGCCAGCCGGATTCGAACCAGCGACCTAAGGATAACCGCACAAATTCTACAGTCCTCCGCTCTACCAACTGAGCTATGGCTGGAATAGAAGTTCAGGGAGACACAAACATTTTCGTATGAATCGAATATTTCGGCCATTGGTGAAGAAGATCGACAAAAAATCCAGCCAGCCGGATTCGAACCAGCGACCTAAGGATAACCGCACAAATTCTACAGTCCTCCGCTCTACCAACTGAGCTATGGCTGGAATAGAAATTCAGTGAAACATAAACATTTTCGTATGAATCGAATATTTCGGCCATTTGTGAAGAAGATCGACAAAAAAATCCAGCCAGCCGGATTCGAACCAGCGACCTAAGGATAACCGCACAAATTCTACAGTCCTCCGCTCTACCAACTGAGCTATGGCTGGAATAGAAATTCAGTGAAACATAAACATTTTCGTATGAATCGAATATTTCGGCCATTTGTGAAGAAGATCGACAAAAAAATCCAGCCAGCCGGATTCGAACCAGCGACCTAAGGATAACCGCACAAATTCTACAGTCCTCCGCTCTACCAACTGAGCTATGGCTGGAATAGAAGTTCAGGGAGACACAAACATTTTCGTATGAATCGAATATTTCGGCCATTGGTGAAGAAGATCGACAAAAAAATCCAGCCAGCCGGATTCGAACCAGCGACCTAAGGATAACCGCACAAATTCTACAGTCTTCCGCTCTACCAACTGAGCTATGGCTGGAATAGAGATTCAGGGAGACACAAACATTTTCGTATGAATCGAATATTTCGGCCATTGGTGAAGAAGATCGACAAAAAAATCCAGCCAGCCGGATTCGAACCAGCGACCTAAGGATAACCGCACAAATTCTACAGTCCTCCGCTCTACCAACTGAGCTATGGCTGGAATAGAAATTCAGTGAAACATAAACATTTTCGTATGAATCGAATATTTCGGCCATTTGTGAAGAAGATCGACAAAAAATCCAGCCAGCCGGATTCGAACCAGCGACCTAAGGATAACCGCACAAATTCTACAGTCCTCCGCTCTACCAACTGAGCTATGGCTGGAATAGAAGTTCAGGGAGACACAAACATTTTCGTATGAATCGAATATTTCGGCCATTGGTGAAGAAGATCGACAAAAAAATCCAGCCAGCCGGATTCGAACCAGCGACCTAAGGATAACCGCACAAATTCTACAGTCCTCCGCTCTACCAACTGAGCTATGGCTGGAATAGAAGTTCAGGGAGACACAAACATTTTCGTATGAATCGAATATTTCGGCCATTGGTGAAGAAGATCGACAAAAAAATCCAGCCAGCCGGATTCGAACCAGCGACCTAAGGATAACCGCACAAATTCTACAGTCCTCCGCTCTACCAACTGAGCTATGGCTGGAATAGAAGTTCAGGGAGACACAAACATTTTCGTATGAATCGAATATTTCGGCCATTGGTGAAGAAGATCGACAAAAAAATCCAGCCAGCCGGATTCGAACCAGCGACCTAAGGATAACCGCACAAATTCTACAGTCCTCCGCTCTACCAACTGAGCTATGGCTGGAATAGAAGTTCAGGGAGACACAAACATTTTCGTATGAATCGAATATTTCGGCCATTGGTGAAGAAGATCGACAAAAAAATCCAGCCAGCCGGATTCGAACCAGCGACCTAAGGATAACCGCACAAATTCTACAGTCCTCCGCTCTACCAACTGAGCTATGGCTGGAATGGAGATTCAGGGAGACACAAACATTTTCGTATGAATCGAATATTTCGGCCATTGGTGAAGAAGATCGACAAAAAAATCCAGCCAGCCGGATTCGAACCAGCGACCTAAGGATAACCGCACAAATTCTACAGTCCTCCGCTCTACCAACTGAGCTATGGCTGGAATAGAAGTTCAGGGAGACACAAACATTTTCGTATGAATCGAATATTTCGGCCATTGGTGAAGAAGATCGACAAAAAAATCCAGCCAGCCGGATTCGAACCAGCGACCTAAGGATAACCGCACAAATTCTACAGTCCTCCGCTCTACCAACTGAGCTATGGCTGGAATAGAAATTCAGTGAAACATAAACATTTTCGTATGAATCGAATATTTCGGCCATTTGTGAAGAAGATCGACAAAAAATCCAGCCAGCCGGATTCGAACCAGCGACCTAAGGATAACCGCACAAATTCTACAGTCCTCCGCTCTACCAACTGAGCTATGGCTGGAATAGAAATTCAGTGAAACATAAACATTTTCGTATGAATCGAATATTTCGGCCATTTGTGAAGAAGATCGACAAAAAAATCCAGCCAGCCGGATTCGAACCAGCGACCTAAGGATAACCGCACAAATTCTACAGTCCTCCGCTCTACCAACTGAGCTATGGCTGGAATAGAAATTCAGTGAAACATAAACATTTTCGTATGAATCGAATATTTCGGCCATTTGTGAAGAAGATCGACAAAAAAATCCAGCCAGCCGGATTCGAACCAGCGACCTAAGGATAACCGCACAAATTCTACAGTCCTCCGCTCTACCAACTGAGCTATGGCTGGAATAGAAGTTCAGGGAGACACAAACATTTTCGTATGAATCGAATATTTCGGCCATTGGTGAAGAAGATCGACAAAAAAATCCAGCCAGCCGGATTCGAACCAGCGACCTAAGGATAACCGCACAAATTCTACAGTCCTCCGCTCTACCAACTGAGCTATGGCTGGAATGGAGATTCAGGGAGACACAAACATTTTCGTATGAATCGAATATTTCGGCCATTTGTGAAGAAGATCGACAAAAAAATCCAGCCAGCCGGATTCGAACCAGCGACCTAAGGATAACCGCACAAATTCTACAGTCCTCCGCTCTACCAATTCGAAAGTGACAAAATTCATGACTTGACACTGTCACTATCTTTTTGTTAACATCTTACAAGCTGTCCTCCTTTTTTCATCAATCATGCAATGTGAAAATTTTCCGTGTTTCAGACTGATTAAACGACGTTTGCTGATTCCTCTCCACTGAGTTCCGGAAACATCCATGATATCACCGAAAATATTTCGATGTTCAGGTAAATTGTCTCAATCTGTTACCTGGACCTTATTGATTCGCAGTTTCGTCACTTCATAAATTTTATATTCAAAATTTGTGATGAAACGATAATTCCTCAGGGTTTCCTTCATCACATATTCTATGGTTGATCTGCATTGTAACGGTGAGGAAGTATCAACTTTCATGGAACTATAAAAGTTCAAATCCCCTCATCCATTGTCACTTATGAACCTTTTTCGCAGAAGTACAGCAGCGAAATAATGTCTTATTTATTATAACGATTAATAATAAATATGCAATTAATACTTCAGCTCTTGCCCTTCGGCTTATCCTTGATTGAATTATCGTGACTCAGTTTTCACGACGTTTAGTAATTGAATACCGTATTCAACTCATCCCGTTCCATCGTTAGTCGTGCGGAACAATTCTCATTCATGCTTAAATTTTTAATCAGACAACAAAAATGACGAACACTATCAACACTGGACAAAAGTCTCAAAGCATGTCACTGAATATTACAAAGAAAGTTTCGCCGTCATCCATCAAAAAAGGAACGTCGTGAATATCATAACAATGTGCAGTATTTGACTAAATTATGTAAGAGTATATAAGCATTTTGAAATGCAACTAAACATTTGTATGAAGTGTTTGATATTTATTTTGTTTGTTGTCACATTTATAAAAAAAGTGACACCATTTGACAAATAATACTGAACTCAATGAGAGATTTCGCAAAAAAATACGCATACAGAAATTGCTTTTGAATGGTTGTTCAATAGAAAATAGTAAAGATTCTAATTATAGGTCATCATAATTTTCATAAATGGACGCATCTTGTTACCATATGTTCATTCGCGAAACTTATATCGCAAAAGCATTTTCCTGACATGAGAATGTTAAATGATAAATAAAAATTTTTCTTTAGTCAAAGAACAGTCGAATGAGCATTCGAAAGAGCAAGTTTAATGAAACGAGTAATTGCGCAGAAAGATATGCCAGAGCACTTTTGTCAAGCATGACTTAAATCAAGAAATTTAACATTTCGAAAAACGAATTCAGACCATACGAGTAATACGTCAAGCAGTTAATTAAACGAAAATAAACATTACGGTGTTATCAGATTCCAACGAGCAAAAAGACAACTTGAAATACAATTTTACATAAACGGAGTGTGAAAAAGTTCCGAAAATTTTATAATCACGCTGACTCGATGAATCAGGCGAAAAAATATGAAAAGCAATTGTCGTTCATAAATATATAATTAGCAAAGATTGAGTCAATAAATCAATGAACGATTATAAGTCAATAAAATGAAAACGATCATTCGACGATTCATCATCAGGTGGCATAACAATACCCAATATACGACCCGCATCGTTTGCATCAAAATCCTATAAACCTCTCCAATTATTAACATTGAAAACGAACCACTAAATAAATATTGAATATTACAGGATAACTTTTGAAACTATTTAAAATAGCCTTCGATATTCATCAGTCGTTAAGTGTAAATAATTCCAATACAGTACGTCTATACTATCGCATTATGAAGAATTTATGGTCACGAATGCAGATCATTTTTAAAATAAGATAGAATATGTTGTGTTGCGAAGAAAATGTCATGGTGTTCATTTCCAGTTTGCTGTTAATCTTCGCCTTCTCGTTTCTAAGTGAGTCTCTCATGAATCATGCGCATCACAGAGATCAATTTCATTAAGTCCACTTATGAACATTATATTCCTTCATTTTGCTTGGCAAAATAACCAAACAGTTAAAATGAGTGGTTGCCAACTGCTCAACAATATTTTGCACTGATCTCTCGAAAGAAAAACGCTGCAAAATGGCAACAGATATTCCACCTGAATATACAACGCTTTCATTGTTTTCTTATCCCAAATCGTTATGCGTTCTCCATCTTTATTCGCAGAAAATTTCTTCGCAAAGAACCTGGCACCATAACCCTTTATCAGCGATGCGTGATCATTGACTAGCTGAAGAAAGAAGGCGGCCGGCCGATTTCTCTTGCGTTTCCAAATTATCTGAAATCGATACGAAAATGATTTGAAATTCATGTCAGCTGAATGGCCGCAAGGTCCTTTGTGATACTATCACGTAAAGACATAAATTCCGAAATGATACCTGAAAGCATTTGGACAACCTCGACGGAAAACCGGCTATGAAATGAACCATCCCCTCATCCAATTTATCCTCGCTGCAATTGATCAACGATAACTTCCTGAGGCGTGGAGCGAACTAAAACAATAACCGTTTATTTTTGTGTCAATATGTTTAAACACAGTTTTTATGAGAGCGAAAACCTTAGTTGAATAACAGAATGCTATTTGAACAGTAATAATGAAGCAATGTTGTGACTGAATCCCACTGAATCAAAATGAATCAGTGGATAAAATAAATTCAGAAACATGAAAAAGGTAAAGCTGTTCAAGACTGTTTAATAAAAGAATTTCGAAGAAGATACCATTGCTAAGTGAAAAAGAAGCGTATTGTCAACAGCCGATGCTTGAATGAATTTAGTATCTGACATTTTCGGTAGAGGATTCGACAGAAGCAGAGTCCTCAGAAGAGATTCATCGGTTACGAATGATGCCTCAAATCGAGCCAATACATTGCCGAACGCAGGAGGAGGCCGATTGATGGGGCTTGTCCCTTCTTTCCGTCTGTAGATGAAATGGGTTTTTATGCACAATATCTCTCATAGGGAAATCATGCTTATAACGATAACATATTGTATATTCGATGAATGTTTAACTTGAAAATATTTTACGTGACATTGTAAAAACAATAAGGTGTGCAATACTTACTCGGGCTTCATATCTTTCTGAAGAATACCAAAATGAAGCATAAGTTTTTTAGAATGCATCAATTCGGCAATCTCGTAAATTCGATCGTAATTCGTTTCTTCGCTTATAACGTTCAACGATATTGCACGAAAATTGGCTCTGAAATGAGTCTCGTTTATAGACGTATTCTAATTTTTTCTCAAAATTGTCAATAGCTTTTCTCATTCACGGAACGTTATCAATTTCCATTTATGATCGATTGTAAGCACTTATTACATGTGGAAGTGATATGCAGAGAGTTCACGTCCACATTATTTGTTTTCCATTTTGTCGTCTTATGACCTCCGAAACGCATACATCCCTAATCATCTGAATAAATACTGTCACCAACAAATTTTTATATTCATCTTTTGATGCACAACTACGCACTCACCTTAATATCTATATGAATACCGTAACACTTATGCATCACTGGAGGATAATGTTAGAGGGTGTGTGAAAATTATGAGGGTTAATATCGGAATTTTTAAGTAGTGAGCCGTACTGAGCATGAATACGAGAAGCCTTGGAACAGAGATCGCAATGAAGTGATGCAGATGCAAATGTTAAAAAATTCCCAGTTGTCTAATATCAATAAGCGGTAAAAATTGTCGTATTGACAAAATATTCTTCAAGAAATGTACCGATCTCTTCAACATTGTTTGAAATAATTCCTCTTGATTGAAGAATTCACCGTGATGTGGTTTTTACAACTTTCAATGGCCAGATTTCGAAGGGAAAGGAGCACTGAAGAGTGATCTTCAACCTGCGAGCGCCTTCGCATCTTTCTAACGAAATGAAAATTCTCTTCTCTTCAGGCTTTCAAAATTGGCATAGCAAAGAGCTCAGAGCCGCAAACGACATCAGATCTGCATCTTCGCCGAATTTTCAAGAAATTATGGCTGTCATGGCGAAAGCGCGCATTCATCAATGTCATGAAAGTATGAGATTAGCCCTTTGAATCTCAAAATAATGAGATCTAGGACAAGCTAATCAATTTCCTTGACACTTTTCAAAAGTTGCTCTGCATTTTTGGTGATAAATTTTTTGAGAAAAAAAGGAAAATCGCAAAATAAAAAGCTAAATGGGTAGATTGACAACTCAATTTTTGTGTTACAGCTGTTTAATTGTAAGTGACATTCGTAAATGTCACAGAAAAAAAAACAAAACACTCTTTGAAGTATGTATAGTTCCATTGGAAAACAGAAAAGGTTGAATTTTTTGGACGAATCTTCATGCAATGGACTCAGAGTTCGTCACTTTATTTGGAGTCTCTAAACTGAACTACAATGCAAAAAAAGCGAACATTCTCTGGAGATTTACGAAGTTTTTACCCGAAAATCTCCGATGATCCGAAATTCAAAGCAATTTGCCCTTTTCAACAGCCTCAAAGGAGTTGCTAATTAATTCCACACTCGCTGCCTTAGCTTGCCTTGATTTTTCCACAATTGGCTAATTAACTCCATGAAATATGCATAATTTCATGAAATATTCACTCGTAATTAATGATACTAAAGTTTCACTGATAATTAGATCCTCAAAAAAGTCAAAATTCTAACATTAAACGCGACTGAACTTTATTCATCATCAATTACTTCTGGAAACTGCACAAACGCTTCGCTTCAGGAAATTCTTAACTAATTCAGTAGAGACTATCTCTCATTTCTCCATTGCAGAAAAAATTGCAGAGAATGAATGACACAAACTGAACAACAGTAAACAGTAAAAAACAGTAAAATCCATTAGCAGTAATAGCATCTTTCTGACAAGTCTATCCCACTGACGGAATTTACTTATTTTTTGCTAGATTTGAAGAAATTCCCTTCACATCTTCCACAACTGAATTAATCATATCAGAATTTTTATTGAGAATAAAACCGCTTTTTTCTGAGCTGAGCAAATTTGGTCACAGTGAAATGCGCTTCCATCGAGAACATTAGCTTCAAGATTCGCTAGATAGTTAAGTTCGTTATTCGAGTTGAAATAGAAATATGCTGTTTACTGTAGAACGAGAACTGATAGAGCGAAACAAATTGCTTTCGGCCTATCACTAAAACTCATTGAAAATTTGGACTGAATAAGTGCAAATATAGCATACATTCAATCAACTGATTATCGTAAATTTCGATAACTCTTACAATAGATGCTTATCTTTTGCTACCATAATTCCATGAAATATGCACTCCTAATTAATGATACTAAAGTTTCACTGATAGTTAGATCCTCAAAAAAGTCAAAATTCGAACATTAAACGCGACTGAACTTTAGCCATCATCAGTTACTTCTGTAAATTCGAAAAACGCTTCGCTTCTGCTGACATAAAACTTTTTCTGAGAAATTTGAAAACAATTTTCAAGAGTAAAATGCATATTTTCAGTCCTACTAATGTATCCTTTCCTCATTCGTTTGTATGGTTTATTTCAATCAGTAACAGTATCCTTCCGTTAAATTTTCACAATTCAGTTCCCCCATTCTCCATGCCCATTTCTGTTGTTTATCCAAACAATCCTGTCTTCTGATCCACTGCACCTAATAACTTCTTCGATTTGCCCAATAAAAAATGAATGATCTACTAACGATAGGCACTCACCCAGTGAATGGTAATATCTTATTGATGATATAATTGAGATTTGCATAGCAAAGATCGAATTTGATGAGTTGAAGTGCTTCTAATGAGATGTCTAATGATGAAAAATTTAAAGCACTCAGAGCTCGAATTGATTCATTGATATCGTTGCTGGATGTTGGCGAGCTGAACGTGTCATTTGAACCAGTTTTATGAGCATCGATCTTGCAGTAACGAAATATCTGAAATGAATACGACAAATGCACTTTATATGTTGATACATATATGTTCATAATTAACTCAATTCCGATCACGGATCTATTTTACAAATTAACATCTATGTCCCTAGTGTAACCTGACTGATAAGCAATGTCATCTCTTGTACTAATCAAACAATAGAAATTATTTTTGATTAAATAATAAATCAGTCATGAAGAGAAATTTTTGTTTAAGATACTGAGTTGATTTCATGGTACTGAAACGGGAAAAAAATCATATGCTTTCAGTATTTTACAGCTTCTTTAATCCATAGGCATAAAAATAGTTCAGAATTATCAACAGTCAAGGCTAGATTCAAATAAACGAAATATGATGTAGACGACAGCGAATAATGGAAAACTCAGGAAATCTCATCAAAAATTCCAACTATTCTAAGCAATTTTGATAGTAATCATTAATAGATGATAATTTCAAAAAACAATTCTTACAAATCCTCCAAAAGCAAACCCATTATCTACAGAAACAGAATATTATTACATTCTAAAAACGTCTTTCTTTTAGATACATCGAAAAAGGCGTTTGATGGTACGAAACAAGTGCTTTCTGTGGCAGCGCAAAGCACTTCTAATAACGAATTTGCATTTGCTTCTGATTGCATGTTATGGTGTGATACATTATAGGATTGGTGCTTTTAATTTACATTAAAGAAGATTAGACATTTTCTACGGTTTGCAAATGCATGCACGCTTCATAATCAACACTTGTGAGGTGTACCATATCCTATTGATTCCCCATTTTACGTATTCATTAATGGATCATAATTGTAAAAGACATATATTTGGTTAGATATGGTTCATTCTTTTGTGCACGTTATTTGTAATACCGTACTTACCATTAGTCACTCGAATATATTCTCTCTGAATACTTCATGCATAATGTTCTCACATTAACTTTCCATCTTCTACCTAATAATCAATAGGATCCCATAAAATTTACGCAAAATTCAACGAATCACCAGAGCGTTCCAGGTAATGGATATCTCCTCACTTCAACATTGCCACTCCCATTATTTCGATATAGAGCCTGTTCGATCCCTCCCGCTCAGTTCTATTCAGATACGGGCTTCGTGGCAGCATTAAGGATATCTTCTTGAGGTCATGCGGTGCTAAATTATCCACTTCAATCTGCTGTTAGGCCGACACCATTCTGAATAATCTTCAGCATATCTAATTTTAAAAAATTCATTTTGTATCATCCTTTACAATCTTTCTTTCACTGGCTGAATACTGTTTCGAATAAACATCAGGATTCCATTGACAAATAGTGACTCACAACTCCTGTGACTCACGTTGACAGTAACTCACAAGTTTGGCTCGGAAGCAGTTCTCAGATAGATCCTTCTGATTCACTGTCTCCGATTTGCTAAACTCAAGGATATTCGATAATTATATCACTTGAAATTTCAACTAATTCTCGTAACTTCATCCATCTACAAACGAAAATTTAATTAAGTCGCTGACAACAAAAAATAATAAATGTTTTATGAATAACTGCAAGACAAATGCAGTATTATTTCGACAGTAACTGCTGCAAAGCACACTTCAAAACTAGATAGCGTAATTTCAAAACTGGATAGCGTAATAGCCGGCAACAACTGCGTGAATTTTCATTCAGTTCCTCTTGCGTCGAGAAGTGATTGTGAAGCATGAATCGAATCACTTTGTTATTCATAATTGTCATGAACAACTGATTGATTCATTTACTTTTCATAATGGAGTATCACTGAAATGATCGATTAATGCTTCAGCATTATTTTCAGATGACTCTTCTGCTGAGACTATTTACAATTTTCCTTGCTGCTGTTCTTGTCACAAAAGCAGATGTTATCAATCGATTTAGGCTTGCACTGGCTGACGTGAGTTTACTATCACATTTATTATTCGTCAAAATGAGCTGAGAAAGATTAACGATTTCCTCATTCATCTAATATTGAACATAATTAATATCTTTACAACTGAAGACGGTTCACTCAGATCATTCATTTTATGTAAAACAATTTCGAGTTAAAAAACGGCTTTCCAAAAATTTGTAAACTTTACTTTCTGCAAAATAATCAAATAAGAGGGCCTACCAATCATCAGGTGAATATACTGATTTAAATTTCAACGATTATTCGATACAACACAACTCAATCTGCAATTTTCAGCCAAGGGACGATTTTGAAGGGGGTTTATTTCGAGATGCAGCACCGCAATCGATACCACTGAACGAAATGTACGATCTTGTACGGAACGCTCTCCAATGGAGATCGTCCAGATCGCCGTCCCACTATATAACATAACTGTCAGCATTCAAACGACAAAATAACGAAAACTGAACCGAACAGAATGAATATGGCTCGATTACCACCAATAATGTTAATATTACTTATAAATTCATTCAAGCCGCATTGAAATTTGACTTGGAATAAAAGATGGTTTTCTTATGTTTTCAGTTCATTTGTCCCTTTCATTGATACATCAACTTTTTTCGATACTCTAAAAACTCATCCGTTAGCTCTGTGCATAAATCTCGTGGCATTCAATGCCGGTTTTGTTTGTAGTGATAGAATTCCGCGAAGAAATTAATTATTGAAAAGGAAATACCTATATCATCTCATTGTGCGATACCAGCTCACCAGTCCATATCAGAACTCGGCTCTTATATTGCATTTGTTTCTTAATGTTTTTTCAAGCCCAGTAACTGAGTTCAACCCATGAAAACAGTTCTAACAACACCAATCAAACGGTGCAACTCTGACCAGAAAACTACTTTAAACATTTGATCGGAATCAAACTAAACTGATAATTAATCACTAAATTCAACCTCAACCGTGCACAGTTGCATGATTCAAAGGAGCAATAAGTAAAATGTGCTTATTTAAAATAATATCACTTCCTTATAAAATCTTATAAAATTTATCAAATAGAACAATATAAATAATTAAAGTAGTCGGCTATTTCGACGTGGCTTATTTCAAAAGCACTCGATAAATTGGCTTATAATATTATCACTAAAATCCCACTCATAAAATCAGAAATCTTCCTACGGAATGCCGACGATTCTGTGTTGTATATCTCTGAGCACAGTTATCGATAAGTGCACTTAAGATTTTAAGATCCACCATAATCCACTCAAAATCAACTGCACTCTACATACTCCAGATTCAATAATCGCGTATTCACGTCTTTGATGGGAAACTGAACCATTCAATAATGGGAAATTTATTATGTGGAACAAATCCCATCCCCCACTGTTCTTTATAAAGTGAAAAGCCCTCTTCAGTACAGAATGTAGAAATGAAAAAAGTGGATTGTACTTGTCAATAGACTGGACGAAACATTAAAAGCGTTTGGCATGTGCTTCTGGGAAGTTTCTGAATTACTCACATCTAACAATACGAATGAAAGAAATTCATTGAGTAGAAACATGGAAGAACGCAGTTTGTGAATATATTCAAAAAAATCATCAAACTAACCAAATACTGAAGTTTCGGTAAATTCTCAGAGCTGATCGTTTTGAGGAATGAATCAAATTCATCCGAATTTGCGAATTCAGCATGGCCAAGCATCAGGTACTCAAGGTTAATCAGTGACTTCAATTTTGGCATTATCACCATGAAATGACCACTTCTGTTCAGCCACTCCAACGTGGTCAAGCTTTTCGGAAGGAAAACGTCTTGATCTGAAAAATACTTAATCGTTATCTCAGCAACGTTCCCACAAACGAAACAGTACACATCGCTTGCAAATTCCTAAATGCAGCGCTCAGCGTTATGGGTTCTAATAACATCCAATCAATTCACAATACATCTATCTTCAACAGCTCACGGAACACCCTTCACTAATAGCATCAAAAGTTGCATTAGAAATCAACATCGAAATGTTTCGAGGTTATGAACCGGTTAGTGATACTAAAAGTATACTGAATTACAGGTTAAACAACTTCTATCAATAATCCGTACGTATATTGAAACCATCCAGCATAAGGGTGTCCAATTTTCCGAAATTTGGAAATGACATCAGATCCAATCCAGTCCAGAAATAATCTTGACCATGAGGCCGCATTGTCATGCCCGTCAAGTCTGGGAAGGTCGAAAATGCTTCATACAAAGCTTTTTCCTAAAAACACATGAACTCGAGTGATTCTAAACGCAAGTAATATCTTTCAATGCAAAACGAGAATATACGCATTTTCCAATTAGGAAATTATGACAACGGATTTCAGCACAATACAATCGATTCAGTGATTCTTCGTCGCTTTTTGGAAGCTTTATCCACGTTCTCAAGCTTCATCTCGTTCTACTACTTATTAGTGCTGCTAAAAACCAAGTAAAAACTTATTTAACTATTATATGATATGAAAATAAACCGGCCAAGTTTTCTCGAGAATCAAAATCTAAGCTTACAATCATAAAACTTTGCAGTTTAATGCAGAAAATCAGTAAAATTCATGTGTAAAGTTGATTACTCACAGCTCGATAAGGGTATAAGTCGAGGCATCGCATTTTGATGTTCATTTGCTTCAACATTTCTGAAATTCGGATCCAATACTCTGCATGAAATATTTTCACATGGAATAACAGAATGAATGAAATGATATGGAGATAAAGTTGTTCATGAACACTGAAAATGAAAACGAATAGGCGATAACTTTATGCCGAGTTTTATCAGAAAAATGTGATGCCAGACACACAACTCACTGAGTATTTCGCCAGCGAATGTTGAACTCCAAAACCAAATCTTCACACTGCTAACCGAATGACAGTGTTGTAGAATTGATAGGAGCATATCAGCGCTTTTGATATGATAACATTTCAAACTTAAAATATTTTATTTCAACCACATTTCTTGGAACCATCATGTTTTATTTGACATCAGCGGTTTAAAGATCGAAAGATTTGATATCGAAGTTTAGTGTTCGCTTTTCACTCACAACTCTCTTCTCATCTCCTTAATAGCCGAGACTACCTTCATGAAGCAATTCGGTGTCGTTGAAGATACCCACAATTCTAAATTGTTCCAAAATTGAACACTCGTTTCTGGGAACAACTTTGATCGAACTGTTGTAAATAAATTAAAATACTTTAAATCCTCCGCATTCATGTGGATGGTAATTGCAAAAATGACCATAACATAACTTACCCGATACTTTTATTACAGCTAATTTTATCCTTATAAATGTTATTCTGGAATATATTCAGTACGGTAACATCTTCCATTGGAAATCGGCCAGTTAGCAGGTAATGCCATCGTTGACAAACCTTAAAATTCAATATTTCATATTCAAACAATGCATGCATTCGGCTGTTTCATATTCAAACACTATTCAGAGATTCAGACATCTCACGCATTTAAACTCAACAGATATGAAGTGCTATTAGGATAAGGTTTCAGAAGGGAACATGATGAATGTAAGTTTAACATTCAAGCAATTTGTCTAACTAGTAAGGCCGTTTCTTCGTTTACCTAGGAACATCCCGCCTGATGATCCTCTTTTCTATCGCAAATTGTGATACAATTCGTTCAAGCAATACGATTATCAGATGAACTATCCATAGGCAGTCGGTTTGAAAAAGTAACATCCGACGGGAGTAAATCTGTCCACGGATGGCGTGTATTTTAAATGCAGTCTAACGAAGCAGTGTTGTTGAGATAGTAATTAGAGAAATGAGACTAGGCTCACTTGGGATGCAATCGCTCGTTCTTTGAGATCAAATGATTCAAAAACACATTGCATCACAACGTCAGGCATTGTCTCGATTCCAGAAACGCATTCCTCTGGCGATCCATCCGACCTTCCCATCTCACTGCCATCTGCACAAGTGCAACTCTCGTTTGAGCAACATTCCTAAATTTTGCCATAATCTCCATTCGTGACCTCAGATCGGTGTTTAAACTTTCGACAAAGTTTTGGGTGTGCTCTTTTTCGAACGTAATGTGATAGGCTCGAAGACTGATCAAAATAAAACACCTTGAACCAAAATATCGATTGTGACAGCTTGCGGAATACGTAATCTATGAATATTCAGGATTTTAAATGCAATCTCACGAAGTAGTGTTGTAAATATATCGAAAATTTTAAAAATATATTTTACCTACACTTTACACCCCAAAAATTTTTGAAACTATACCATATCTCACTGCTAACTTGTCGAAGTACTTCAAAAATACTTTACTTTACGAATCCTCAGATCCTTTCAATATTCTTTAATTATACCAAATGTAGTATGGGTAAACTTCAAGTTCAAGTGCCACGAACTGATGACTACGTTTACAAATACAAATAAGGTTTTCACACCGATGATGAGAACGTATATCGTTGGGTTTCAAATGAGCAAACATCCACCAAAAGATTAAATCTGTGCATTCTAGAGCCTGTGCTATGAATGCATGAATGATGCATTTTGAGCATGTGTCAAAGTAAACAACACAAATGCTTCCTACGAAAATGTTCAGTTTAGGACTTGATTTTATTCGATGCAATGCTTTGTATTATAGGATGCTCATGCAATAAATAAGAATGAGAAATAACAGCGATATATTTTTAACGAAGAACTAAATATGTGATATTTCATAACAAATGCGCAATTGAAAAGTAAAACTGCTATTGAAAAGAGAATACATTTACGGATTGATTCATAAATACCAATACAAATGCGAAGCAACAATACAAAAATTTATCATTTCTACAATTCTATATGTGGCTGCATTCTGATTTTTTCATCACAATGCGAAAACTTATTTGAGAGGATACAAGAAAAAATGCTCAAAACGACAACGTTACACAGCGAAAAATTGAAAAACTGAAAATTATTGGACTGAAGTCGAAAAGTAATTTTAAAAAACAATCCACCTACAGATTAGTAATTGAATGGCTCTCACAAGAGTTCATCGATGAGAAATAATCGATGAAAAGGAAACTTTTTAAAGACGTCAAAATGAAAGGTAGATAAGAAAAATAGAGCTGACCTTTATGGAGCATCCGTTTCGGTATGTGGAAAACGGTTCGTTGACTGATGACGAGCACTGATCGGCTTCATCAGTCATGCTTGTTGGCTGAAAACTGAACACATCAGAAGTGAAACTTGCAGCAATGTTCAAGAATGCAAGATTCGTAATCAGTCGCAAACAATCTTTAAGTATGACACAAGTTCAATGCATGCAGTAGCATTCATCCATTACTCACTATCGCACACAATCATCTAATACCAAGCTAATATATATACACGATTTCGGAACGAAACAACTGATAGTACAATAATGGATTGATTCAAAGACATCTTCATGGATTGCATGCATAATAAAAAACCAACGATAATCGTTTCATTTCAAATGATTTAAAGATAATTTCACAAATTGCTTTGCTTGAATGGGATTCGTATCAGCTACTGCAAGATAATTAATTTGAAATGTGCTTTCAGAAACATATGAGGATATCCCACTAACGATAAATTACGGGATCAACAAAAGCCAGGAAG
This sequence comes from Anisakis pegreffii, assembly GCA_035041965.1. NCBI lineage: Eukaryota > Metazoa > Nematoda > Chromadorea > Rhabditida > Anisakidae > Anisakis > Anisakis pegreffii. Next base: position 50,725 of record JAPYMA010001330.1, on the reverse strand, counting down.
CTAATCATAAGTGTTATTTTAAAGATTCTATGCAAAATTTTACCCACGAAGCAAATTAGAAAATAAATGAGATGATGACTCAACATTTTAGCTCTGCTGTGTTTTGCAATTGTAACAAATTGAAAAACACTGAAAGTAGCTCACTATCGTTAATCTATGTTTTACTCATACATGTCGAGCTCTGAATGATTGATGCATTCGAGAACATTTATTCCATGCTTTCAGTGGAGAGGTGGGCATTAAAGGACTTGCAAGATTTTAACTTAAGAATGACGAGGAGTCAATGGAGCTCGAGATTTACGGATAGAACATAGATTAACGACGTCGAGCTACTTTACCAATACGGCTGAATGAAGACTTGAAACTGACTTGGTGGATCGACTATCGGATTGAATTTGATTTCGCTCCAAGTTCATGGTTAGTTCATGATGAAAAAAGCGTTATAAACGGTAAGATGACAATTTTTTTTCGAATTTACGGACTCTTAAAATACCATCACAGAAGAATACGCCGTCTGATCTATAGAGTACCCATGCGAAATTTCGTCTCAAAAAGTTAGTTTGAAAGGTAGCTAGGTCAACTTGTTTTTCGCTTAAGGTGCGATTTCGCGGTTTTTGAATTTCAGCATCAAAAATGTGCATTCGAATCTGGAAAACTTAGTCTGAATGACCGCTGCGTTAAATTCTTCTCTACCTAAAGCAGCCAAGGAACAGTGCCAATGGCACGACATTTCAATATGATTTTTCCGATGAACATCTGTAAAGGTTATTTGAAATTTTAAAAATACGATTCTGATGGGTGAGACCAAAAAAAGCGGAATTTGAAGCTTGTGCATTGGTGCTCTTGGAGTGAAAGAAAATTTGGCTAACTACAATTTCTTTCCGTGAAATTTTACACAGATTAATTTTCGACCACAAATCACATTGTTCTGACAATGAGCTGGAAAGCGCAGTTTTCAGAGCTTCATTATTTCCATTGAGAAATTCATCACCCTAATGTACATATTCATTTGCACTCAATATCTGTTCAGTGGTAAGCTCTTTGCAATACGAACGGAATGCGATGCTGCAAATTCACTCTCGCATTTGTTTCTTTGTTTCAGGCAATGAGATGCCCTCATCAGACATAGAGATAATCTTTCAGCTGTTGTTAAACAATTTTCAATATGACTATTGTAATCATCAAAGTAGTTTTTTAATCGCATCAACAATACACAATAACATACAAGCATGTGTTTGTTGACAACTTAAAGAACCCAATGGAATAAGATTACAAGTCCACACGGCATAGAGTGAATACAAATGCAAACCTCTTCGAAGCCGTTTGATCGCTTCTCAACAACTGATAAAAACAGAAAATCAATAAGAGAAGGGAACGTTGAAGTAATAGTAACAAAGTAAATCAAAAGACAACTAATGATCAACCGAACACTTGCGCACATCTATGATAGTGGTGTCCCTGCTGCGAATCAACTGCTCTGTTCCGGTTCTATTCCTACGTAAAACAACAGAATAGCTCCAATTTTTTTGGTTCGGGACTCGTATATACTGAAGACTTGTATACCAATCAAATGTACAGATCAAATAACCAGCAATCATGGAGGGTATTACTTGATCACCAGATCATATCGTTGCGTTTTGATTCTTAGATCATATCGTAACAATAATAGCAAAGAATTTTACTTAAACGTGAAAACAAAGGAAGAGATATCGTAAAATAAAAGGCATATGGCAGTATTGCTTTAGGAACATCTCTAACTGAAAGCAATCGACATTAAGATAAATTGGCTCAGAGTTTTAGCATTTGTCTGCAACATGAAACTTTTCATGAATCATTCGTATCAAGTTCTACAGAAAAATAATTTCGCATTGACTATCTGGCAGCAAATTACTTGTTTGAGACTGTCATTAGATATGATACGTTCACATGTGACGTGGGAAATGCGGTGCGATTTGAGACGTTTGTATCAGTTCTGAGATACAAACTCGTACACATTCAATACCCATAATCAAAGGCTTTCAAACTTGACCGCAAAACGATGACAGCATCAAGAAAATGCAATATAGGTGAGTGAGTTAGCCAATGTCAAATGCAAAATTAGCAGATTGGTTGGGGAAAGCGAAATTGTGGTCTTATCGACGGTTGAAGTAAATTGAATTCAACTGCACAAAACGTAAAGTTTTGAAGACAGTGAAGGCCTCGGTTCTGAAGGTCGGTAAGAAATCGAATAAAATGAGACGATAACAAAATTCTAACAAGCAAAGTATGATCAGCGCACAAAACTTTTGAAGCTCTAATTGCAATAAGAACAAACAAATAAAACGTTTCAAATGACTGGAAGTGGAATAGACATCTGTCATTATGATCGATGATGTTGCACAGCATTGCAAAAGTGAGATGAAAATCGGAGAGACGTAACGAACTGGATTTGTCGGGATGTGAATGCATTGCTTAAGTGAATAATAATGTTTGTCGACGATCATTTGAGATGACTTCAAAGACAAGTATATTTAAATGAAGTGTAAAATATTTCAGCTCTGTGTTCCACAATCACAAAGTAAGTGCAAACAAAACAATTTCCTTTCAGCGATAATGCATTCGAGTTGAAAATGCCCGTAACATTAGCCTCGTATTCACACTGAACGCACACTTTGTTCCATTGAAATTCTCAGATTAGATTGATATTACTGAATGGCATTGATTGATATTGATATTTTTAGATTGGTATTGATATTCTTATTGTTAGACTAATATTACTAAACGGCATTCGGTATGATTCGTAAAAACATGTAAATTACTCACTGAAACGGATTTTTAGATCGTCACACAAAAGCACTACGATCGCAAATTTTATTAAAAAAAAACAAAATGCATTTGCATGATAGAATCAATTTGCATAATTATGGTTCATACTACATCACTTTTTCAACATATTTGTTCTGATTGTTTTTTTTTCTCATATATTTGATGCAGATCGCAAAAATAGTGCGGAATATGCATAACAGAAATAGTGTAATCGGAAGGAATATCGTAATTTCATGGCAGTTATATCACTTCATGACACTTATTTGCCACTAATGAATTCAACGAATTATTCTGATACCGAAATATTCGTACAGTAAATGAATGTGGAATTGAGTATTAGCATAAAGTGAACGATGAACGCGAAAGCGAAATCTGTCCGATAGAAAACGTTTGTTGTTGGTTGTGCTCGATCGATAGACAACAGATGTATAAAGCACCAGCAGCACATAAGTGTACATAGCGATTATCTATGCACGATTGCTGATGCTGAGAAACGTTGAGAACGTTAAACAACCAAAACCCAAAACGTTCATCACAGCACTACATATGAGGTGATCGATTCGGCATTCACTCAGTTCATTCGTTCGATTAATCGTCTCGAGCTGAGACGATGAGATCACATGAGACAACCACTCATTCATTTTTGATACATATCATTTATTCATTTTCTAATTATCTCATATTCATAGCGAATATGCACTTTTAAATATGTTAAGTGATATGATTACAATATTATTGAACGTTTGTTTCTTGATATTTATTGAGACGTTAAAATATTCCTACACTCATTCAAATATTCCTGCACACAAAATAAGTTCATTCACTTAACCTCTGGAGCAGTGACATCGTAAAGTTTTTGTGACAGTAATCATTTTCGATTTTTCATTTCGATCTCATGACATTTAGTGAATTGAAACAACAGTGAATGAATGAATCGTTAAAAAATAGGAATCATTTGAAACTGAGAGATAGATATGAAGGTGTTGATGAGAATGAGGTAACGTTCTGCTGAACAATAATTGCACACACGTTAGTAGATAGGTTAGATAAGACATCACGAATTACGCTTTATTCATTTATGATTTGTCGTAAATGGACCATTCGATCCATTATGGATTATAATGTGAGTTATAGCAGAAGCACAAATAAACGTCTTAATACATCAATATTTCTTCCGTTTATGAGCTGTAGAATGGTGACTTTATCGCAGTGACGACAACCCAATGAAACGCCTTCTGCGCCGATTACCAACAACAATGAATCTTTCAATAGCAATAAGATATGATTACGCAGAAAAATTATTCGACTGTTCAAAATCCTAAGAGAACTGATAATCTTTAATAATATTATATTCCTTAGTGAGTAGCTGTAAGCATTTGTTCTGAATGAGAACTGACCGCAGTTTATGGCATAGTTACGAACGTTAAATTTTACGACTTCGCTGAAACAACGAATATGATTCACTGAGTAGTTAGTATCCTACTCACATAAATATCGCTGAATTTCTGAGAGCAATTCAAGATGAGAACATATCCTCTCATAGTCGGTAATAGCACGAATGTGTCGGACACTTTGGGTATTGTGATTGGATTACAACAAATTCGAAGAGTTTGTGGGTCATGTCATCCTAGAACACTTTCATCTGAAGCCTGGTTCTTCACTCGGGCTTGACAATGTGGTTTTTGATGTGGATGGTCTTTTTTCGAAACGTGATCGATATTCTCATGTATTGGAAATTGAAAATGTCTGATTGGAAATTCAAAATGAATCTCCTTACAATTAGAAAATCCAGCTTGGAATCTTTGGGCAAGCTGAAGTTGAGAAGCGATAGATTTTTTCAATGGCTATCAACCGAACAACCTATCGATGGTCATCGGTAAGGTAAATTTTCAGTGAAAGTCGGTCCTTTTCGATTTTGGTCGTTGAATCCGAAATTCGGTTTTTGGTGGCCATCGATATCGCGGCAAGATGCGCTTGTTGTTTTTTGTGAGGTTTCTCTGGCCGTCAATCGGTGATTTCCGAAATTTGCACTTTCGAAGTTGTCGGCCAATTGACCTCTTTCGGTTTCGGTGTGTGGCCACCGACCGAAACTGGGAAACTACCGATCAAACGCGAACTCGAGCAATGAAATGACAAACGGAAAATGATGCTCGCAGGAGGCTAACCGGGATTTTCTTAAAACAAGATAAGGAGGAACGTAAAGGCTTTTTTCCACTTTCATTTTTTCTTTACTCCATCACTCCTGTTTCCCTTTTCTCCTACTCTCCTGGAGAGGTGAGGTAGTGGAATGCATCTCTGTGATCACCCTCCGACTACCCCACTGGATTTTCATACGGTTTTGATATTTTGTTGTCATCAAAGTTGGCTTGAATCGCAATCGAATTAAAAACAGTTCTCATCTTACATTATTCAGTCGTATTCAAGGGGTTGCATGCTAAACAAAGAGTCAGTTGCATAACTACTCAAGATAATGAAAGCAATGAGTTGCACAAAGCTGCATCCCAGCATCTCTTGAAACGAACTTGAAATTCAACGCATTCCGTCACGTGAGTTTTTGAAACTTACATTGTGCGCTCCATATCTATAAAGATCCTTCAAAATGAAGCACACAATCTTCATAATTTAAGTGGAGAATGTGAAACTGGCTGGCACAACTGCTATAACAAGACTGCAAACCACCTTCTCAAATAAGGTCACTGCAATCTGAACGTATTGAAAGCTGCATCGACAATTGTATTCGTTGCTGCACTAAGAACGTCAAAGAAAAAAAAAGTTGTTTTGAAAGAAGATCGAAAAGATCGAATTGAAGCTGTCCGCAGTGTATTGATTATTGCATTCGTCAGTCATCAAAATGCGTTCGTTGTATAACTCTTCTGTGCTCTTCTCTGTTTGATGCACCAATTCTCGTTTATCATTGCACTTTTGAGGTTGTTTCTCTACACATTTGAATAGATTCATTTGGGAATCTCACTGCACATGTTGAACAATGGTCAGTTTAAAAGTTGTTGCTTTTGGTCGATTACTCTTCTAATTTCCTTCATCATTGAGGGCTACTTTTAATTGATGCAAACATTACGTTTTTATCTATTGATGGAATGTTCTTCATTCTCAAGGAAGTTAATTTACCATGACTTAAAAAGTAACATGAACACATCATAGTTTACATTTGTTATCTGAACGAGTGCACACTTGAGCCTGAGAGCAGTGAGATAAGCACGATTCTTCTAACACTTCTATAGTCGACTTTCTAAAAGCAAATTCTCAGAGTGGAACCGTATCTGTACTTTTTGATGCTGAAGTGCGCAACGTTCAGAAAAAGATCTTTAGTTGCAAGAAAACTCTCGAAGAGCGATTCCCGCAGAACATTGTTTGTTTTCATCTCCTTCGTTATGAAATCATCTGAAGAAGTGAAGGTGTTCGAGCGGAACTTCAGATATATTCTGTGATTTTTTTGTGTGAGAATGGATCAAATTAAATGTTCAGCGGTACCCTTCTCAAATGATGAATCCGTGCATCGTTTTCTTTCATGATTCACTAACGAATGCGTCGAACAATAACGACGCGTCCGTTCGGCGTGAAGTGTCAGTGGAAGTGCAATCCGACACCACCGCTGTTCATTACGGTTGTGCTGCACCACCTCATTAGTTGGGTTGAATTCGAACGCACATGAATGTCGTATTTTTCGTGTTTCAGTTAAATTTATAAGTTTCATCTTCAAAATCGCGATCACTTGTCAAACAACAACTCTATGTTCATAATGGCCGCACTTAAGTAAATATTTAATCATTGCACATTCGAACGCTTTTTTTATTGGCCATTAACCGTATACGATGAGCATTCACTCACTCGTCGCCGTCATTCGAGGTTCGTGCAAAATCAGCTGACTCATTGACGTGTAGTTTGTAGTATGAACAGGGTGTTGAACTATTCTGTACGGAAACATTAACGCAATTCGTAACGGCCACGCGGAATGTTTACTGGTGTCGGGAGTTTTGGATGTGCGGAATAGGGCGATGCATGCCGCATTCTGCTCCGCTGGCTTTTATCGGTGAAAAGTGAATGAGTATGATGTCTTCTCGTGTCGGTCAGAATGAAAATGCGGACAACGATCGATGTGTGCGTGCGTGTTAAAAGCGTTAGTGAGTGTGTGCGTTGTGTTGAGTTGAGTTGATTGTATTCTGGTGGTGTAGACGAGAGGGGCACGAGTTGTTGAGTTGCTGCACGGACGAACTCATCGACGGATGGATGGATCGATGCACGGATCCAATAGCAGCCGACATAGAGACAGCAGATGCACACGAAAGAGGTGTGCGGCAGTTGTGTTAGTGATGGTGATAATGATGCTCACGACACTGATTACTTTATCATATCTTACACTTTATTTCGTATCGATAATCTGCTCGCTCGATTATTGATTCAGTACGTTTTGTGCATTTTTTAGTCACTTCAAAAGTGCCCAACAACTTTTTCATGAATGATATGTTTCCATGTGACATGAACGTTTCTCGATGAAACGAGCGTATTGTATTCTTGTTTACAAGGACGAGAAAGTTTATCGTGGAGAGTGTAGTTTTTGAAAGGAAAAAGAGGGACGCAGCAACCAGGGAAAGCGTATGACGAACAATTTTAGTGAATTACTCCAAATGAATGGAATAATTTGCTCCTAATTTTATTCGTCGTTGATTGCTTATTGTTTTAATCATCTAATTTTCTTTGAGTGTTTCCTCATCTCCTCATTTCAGTCAATTCTTGTATTTCATATCTTTTATATTCCCACACCTACATCTTCTATGAAATAACTAATTAGAGCACACTTCATAAATCACATTAAGCATATCCATACAATAAGACAAGTAAGTAAAAACTAAGTCAGTCATAAACATCAGTTCGAATTGCGGTTATTGTGAACGATCTCGCGCAATTTCAAGTGTTTTCACGATATGCTCAAATGATCGATCATCAAAACAATAACAATATTTTCAGTTTGTGGGTTGTTCTCGTTTGCAGATTCAGTGTGATCGCTCTGATTGATTGCTATCAAAAAGAGAACGATTACATAACAATAACTGGACTGAATTAAGTAAATAAACAGATAATTACGCACATAAATGGACGATGCTGGTAATGAAAGCGGCAATGCATCATCAAGAGGTGATGATTTGAACGTGAATGAAAGTGATGATCATGAGTACATACGTCGTATGATTGAATCGATGGTTGATGCAGAACGTGATTTGGATGTTCTGTTCTTCAATGATGGATCAGATCGCAGAGAGGATGAGGATAAGACCGAAGTTGATGAGGACGAGGATGATCTGAATGCACAGGAGGAGATCGATTGGAGACGACGCACTGATCATTTGGCTGATAACATCAGAGTTGGCAGTGCTGATCTAATACTCAGGTTTGTTTGATTGCAACTGCTAGTCACCGTTCTATTTGGTGAACTCAAAATTGTTGCAAATGCATGCTGTTGCCTCCGGAACATCAGAAAACCGCTTGGACAGCCATCAATTAGGTCACTAAAATAATGCAAAAGGTTACGAGTAGTAAGACCTGTCTGAAATCGAAGGAATGTGCTGAAATTGAGGAACGCTATGTTACTGTAGCAATCGATTGATCGGGTTATAGGTTCGACCGAACTGAAGCAATATTTGATGTTTTGTAAAGGGTAATGCTAACTGTTAGTATTTGTTTAAGGTTTCTTGCATACCTGCATATAAACTTTGATTTGCTGTTTTTGAAATTTAACGAAAATGTCGATTCAGAGACGTTGGACGTGAAACAGCCATTCAAAGGGGTCTTCGCGCAGCGCGTGTGTTCCGTGATGATGGCATTCTGATAGATGGTGGCCTTCTGAGATCATCTCGTTCACGAGGGTTCACCTTCAATCGTTCATCACCTCATCCAATCCTGGGCGAACTTCGACAGCAAGACGATGAGGCTGGCATTCTCTCCATCCTTTGCTCACATCTCAAACTTCACTGAACTAACCCGATGATATTTTGTTGTTTCAGTTGAGTGCTTCGTCATCATCAGCTCCACCAATAATACCACCAAACGCGTGTGTCTCTTCTCGAAAAATGGTTCTCGATGAGCTGAAATCCGGACGTTTTGCGATCACTGCAACACCGTCTGCACACGTTTATGACCCACCATTACCACTTGGAAGACCACCATACTCCTTACCTCGTGGATACCTCTTTTGTGGTGCACGGTATGTAACTAATTCATCTATCGTCTCTGATATCAACAGCACTCAAAATTTTAATCGACCTATACTGTCACTGAAGTTTAGATTTTGTCCGAATATACTTGATTCATTTGTTATTCGTTTCATTACTGATATTGATGTGATGAAAACAGTTACAATTACTCTATGAGACAATCAATTTTTTAGGTTTCGTGGTACGCAACGTTCTAGAAATCATCGTTTCGATGTTGAAGTTGTAATACAAGATGTCGATCTAATTGAAGCACGACTCTATGGTACGCTTCATACCAAGGTTCGATTATTTAATTCTCTTTGAACAGTTAAAAGGCATCGGTCAATTCTCGTGCAAATCTTTAATCGAATAGATAGTATGGCAAGTTTAATTGATATAGTTGAACTTGATGAAGTGAACAGAGTCCGAGTGAACAATCTCAACGAAATATTAGTTCGTTTCAGTTGTCCGTTTGATTTCGTTTCATAAATGATTATTCGTTCTTGAGTATTCCCAGGCACTCTCTCAAGGCATTTTACGGTTTCGAATGATTCATCGAAGTCATCTAGGTATCATTCAGAAGCGCTCTTATCAGGCTTCACTTATCGTTTTGTATTTGAAGAGACTTTCCATGCAACAATAATCGTTGAATATCGATCGCTAGCTGATTTTTAAGCACATGTTTGTGCGTATGTCTGCATGAAGTGCCCTTTGCGCTAGTATTTGCACATACATTTTCTCTAAACGCTTTTCACTATTCGTAATATCGATGCCAACTCATTATCAATCGAACGAACGAGTTTGTGTGTGGATGTTTGGTGGTTGCTAAAATGATATTGACAAAATGGATTTGTGTGTCGCAGTCAAATGACAATCGATTTTTGTACAAAAAAATTTCGTTTCGCCAATTTGCGGTCCTAAAATTCATTTCGACTGTTTTTGTTTTCGTCAGAATTGAGCATCTTCTGAAAGAATCGAGCGAGTATTGTCTTCATGTCTCTTTCCCAACAAATGAAGACGATATCGAAAGACATGAACAGAGTAATGAATTACTTTAATGGATTATTCATATATTTGTTATAATAACTTTTGCTTGATTCATATGGACACACAATTGATATTTAACCTTGAACAATAACAAGTACACGAACAACAGTACACCCAGAGACACTCCGCACCTATACCACTATCGCTATAGCATTATTTGTTTTTGAGTTTGAATTTCTTTAACGAACTCCTACTCACTGATGCTGATTGTATCAATAAGACTAAACAATAATTCATCATTTATTCAATTCATAATTATTTATGTTCAAATGGAATTTACCAACGAGTGAATTTGAATAAAACGAAATCAGAAATCAGTTTGACTGCAAGTTTTTGGTCGCAGCAATAATTGTAGCTCTTCAGTGTATAGTTAAACATCATATAAATGAGGAAAGGTTGTGTTTTTCTGAAATTTGAATTGAGAACAATTTCAGGGTCTTACAGCCCAATTACAAGAATTGACAACATTCTTTCACGGTGAAATCATCAGTGAGAAGCACTCGTTCGTTACGAATAAATGGGATGCAGACGTTGAGGCCGACTTGAACCATTGGCATAAATTTACGGGTTTTAAGGAAAAAGTATGTTGGTGATGAGTCATATTGTTGGGGTAGTTGAAAGCACGAAGTCATTTGCAGAAGCATTCCATCTCATAAACTTTAAAGCATACTTTGATTCAGTTTTGTCGATTGACTGCTCCTTTAGCTGTAGGAAAGCCGATCACGAAATGCTTTCAAAACTTTTCCGTTTACCACCCTGTCTCTTCCATAAGCAACCAATTTATCCAAGTGAAACATTTCTGAGCAAACAATAATCTTTCAGTGTTTAAGCTGATCGTTAGCTTGATTTTGAATTCTTGCCGTTCATATTAGTATTCGTCAACAAATGAAAAATTAGTCTCGTTGTGGACTGCAGTTTCACTCGTTGACCGATAGTAAAGCGAAAGAATTTTGCCATAATACTGCATCATTATGTATTGCAGTACGGGGATACGATTACATCGAAACAGTTTGATTATTCGAAGTTGTTGGACGATAATGTTATGTATATGCGTTGGAAGGAGCATTACCTGGCAAGCGTTACCTTCAGTTTGATTCGAATGTTAACTTAGTTGTAACTCGAGAATACTGATTTTGGATTATATGGGCTTGAATTGTTTCAGTTATTCTCCGGATTCGTCCAGTGCATTGCAGATATTCCTACGTATTTTTTCAAGTTAAAGAAATTCATATTTATCTAGACAATTGTTATACTGCAATTATGAAACTGCCATTTAATGGTCTTTAATCATTTAAAGTGTTTACGAATCATTCTGCAATCTTAAAAGTGAAATTGAAGCGTCACTGACCATAAATTAATTCCTGTTACCATTGCAGATCATAAATAAAGAATTTTGGTAAGTAATTAAGATTTCAATTTTTGAAGGTAGACGAAAGCAATAATCGGGATGTGACAGGTGCATCATTTGCGGGATTTTATTATATTGCGTTGGATGAGTTGAAGGGTGAAATCACTGGATTTTATTATCACCGTCAGAGTGAAATGTATCAACTTCTCTCATTGAAACACATCGAGCAAAATGTTTTTGATGGATGTGAAATACGATAAGCGTATTGATTCGATTAATATTGATAATTCAGCGAATGCTCGTTGCTTTAAAACTGTCTTGAGAATCTTATGCAAGCGGTTCACTCTCCAACAAAAGACTGATTGGCTTGATTCTGCCGATTCATACCTCCGAATTGTTTGACTACTCACACCTGATCAGTGTCTGAATGAAATATTTGAGGAATCGGTCATTTCCGTTTGTTTTCCAGTCATCTGAGAATTATTTGCTTCCCGTATTTCCAGTTTGAAAACATCTGATTAACTGGAACGGTGACTGTAATTTGCGAAGCGTTGAACTTCGAAAGGAACAATTTTTGATTTTAAAAGTAATTTTATGTGTTAAAATGTAATAGAAGGTGGGATCAACAGACTCGCATAGCTACAACAGCTGATCATTTTTGTTAATTCATTTGAATTCAATCGACAAATTTTATTTGTTTGTGAACGTACCGTTAGAAGTATTTTATATTTAATCTCATTTCCATGTTATGCCATTCATATTTCAATGTGATTTTCATACTTTATGTAATCCCAAGAGAAGTTTGTGCCCAAGTCGCGTGATAATTTGTTTCGACGGTTTTTGGTGTATTCTTGTTCGTATCGTTCATACAGTTGTATGAACTTAAGAGAGATGTGTCAAGACAACTGTCTTTTACTTAGCACGCGCATTTCTGATGGGGAAGGAAATAGTGGAAATATCATGGAATCAGAACTGAATTGTTTAGTCGAATTGGTGAGAACGTGACTTGAATAATCTAGAGGAATTGAGCTTAGAAGTCGTATACCGATTGCAAACTGCGAAATATAACCAAATTGGACGTTTTAAATCTCATTTCATATACAAATTTCAAATCTAATATAGCGGTTCTATGTTCTTTTTCAGATAACCACACAGCTTTGTATAATGAAGTGATCCTCAAGAATAATGAATTCTTGTTTCTATTCAAATTGATCTCTGAACAACAACGAGAGTTTTGATATTCTTAAACGTTTTCAGTCTGGTTGGGTGTAAGGATAATCTTCAATTAAATTCTTCTAGCAGTTTCATAAATTTACAATCTAAGATGATATCGAGCGATCGGTGCGCATCTGGGTAGTCGTTTATTCAGGAATGAAAATCCAACAAATCAATTTTCTCATTGTCGTCTGGATCCTCCCATCATCAGTTACGTTCTCTGATCCTGAACTGTCCCAATTTATGTTTATTTTCAACTTTTTTTTCATGTTTTCAAAATGCAACATCGATTAGATTGCAAACCGACTGTAATCAACTGTAATATTATTTGAATTGGCCTTATTGACGATCGTTTTCATTCATTGCACATTTGGCTTATTCAAATATTGTTTCATGCAATCACATGAATTGTTCATTTTTTGTGAGACTTTTTGTACTCTGCGTTTGTTCTTTGTGAATTTGAAGATTTTTTGTTTTTGAATTGTGATATTTACTCAAATAATGTGAGCATTATTTTGATGAATATGTATATTATGTATTATCATTCATTATTCCATTCGTATTCATACAATAAATTGAATTAATATCCTCTGGTAACGTCTTCAATTTACAAATCATGGAAGGATCGGTTTTTATCTTTCTAAAATCTTTTAGATGAGATGAACGAATCAATAATATAGTAATTCTGCAATGATACTTTTGGGTACGATATCAGCTAATATTTCGGAGTCGTGCTATCATCCGCGAAGCACGTTGGATTACGCTCCGCTTTGCATTCATTGCTAGCACTATCGTGTTAAGGTGTCAGGAACAGCAAATGGCTGTTGTATCATAAAACTGTTGATTCCGAAAGAAGAGTATCGATCAGCTAGGTCAGTGGTTCTCATAGGGGGTGGAATTATCAATCTTGGGTAACTTGCAGATGTCAGTGGGTAATGGAGGGGGTCGGGAAATTAGTGTTTCGTGCAGTTGTTATGTTATAATCTGTAAATGTGGTCAATTGATGGTAACACTCTTCATTCTCCTATTTTTGAGTATCATCAGCTCGTCCGGGCTCAATAGGGTTTTCATTCATTTTGTCAGGGTTTTCATTCTTTTCCTTGATGTTATAATCACTCTCATAGCTTTTATCACCAAAAGTGTTCTCTTTTGTTAATTTCTCATTCATTTCACTCAACAATTAATGTCAAATTCTCATTCTATCAAATACACTCTGTAATTGATCATTTGACCGTCGAACGTTGTTGAATAATTCAATTCGATTGCTGTATTGTTGATTTCGGTTGTCAGCACTCGTCAACGTATCCAATAAATAGTATATGCTACAAAATAAGAAACTGATTTGAACTGTGAAAAGAAATGAGACGAAGTGAATGAGAAAAACTCATCAAGAGAACGATATTCGTATGTAATAGCTATGAGAGTGAATACAACACGTCTAAAAAGAATGACAATCTATCTAAATCAGTTTGAAGTGAGCGTGTCAGAGACAATGGTTTTTCATGCAATCATAATCGATTACAATAGTGAGCAACACAACGGTCTAGGACATTGGTTCTCATTGGGAATAAAATTACCTGTTTCAGATAATTTGGGGGTGTCGGGGGGGGGGGGATAATGGAAGAGGTCAGAAAAAGAGTATTTCGTGTAGTTGTTAGTTGTGATGAAAGGCCATTGCGATTAAGTAACCACTCAATCGTGTTATAGGCATTTGTTTTATGATAAATGAGGACCATGTGGTCATCTTGCTTTAGGATTTTAGAGCGAAAATTGTTTTACATACTTATGACTGGTTTTTCGTTTTTGATTGCCTAGGTTTGTATTTTTTTTTTTTTGCAATGGATAATATCGTTCTCAGAATACTTGTTTCTTTGCAGAACACTAATTTCTTTGACGCCGCTGAGAAAACTCTGGACCGGTTTTGCGTTTGTTACTCACGTTAAAAGCAGAAATAGTGAGTTCTTCTATCGGGTGGAGGGGGGAGGTGGGTGACGGCGGCCTGCTGGATCATCAAAAAGGGTAATACGGTAATGGAGCATCCGAACGCGAGGGCCACTGAGCTAGGTTCTTTCTCAAGAATCTCATAATTCATTGCTGCAGACGCTCTCTAACTTTACTCTATTTGCAAATCACATGAAATTTTGATGGAATTAAATCAAAAAGTTAATATTAATGGGTGGTTCAGAAACAATTACTGATGTTATCGTGCATAATTTGTGTTTAACAATGGAGAACATAAAATTATCAATTTTATTTACGATGGGAACATTTTTTCTGGATGAAATGCGAGCGAATCACATAAAATTTATTCTTCTTGAATTGATGACTGAAGATCATAAATCTGTTCACAAATTTGATTTTGCATGCTTTTAATAGAGCTCATCATGAGGAATACAATGCGTCGTACAGTTTCAGCCTATATGTACTCGTTTGTTGTAAAAACGAATTTGAAATGCTTGTGAATGACTTTGCTTGAAACATCAAGGTTCGTTTCCTCTAGGAAGTGTCTAATTTTTCATATTGAAGTATTTATTAGCAAATCCAAAACACCTAACCGTTCATATAATGAACGAATAAAAAACTGAACTATTGAATCAAAATTCATGAAAAGAAAGAACAGTGACCAAATATGATCATCTGAATAAGTCATTCGGGCATTGCAAGTCTGACTTCATCCGTTGATTTGTGGTATCTTATTTCATCACCACGAGCCTCAGCTTCAGATGATTCAAAATCATCAGACACCGATGACGAGTCGAGACTCGATGAACGCAAGCTTAATTCCAATAATTCACTTGTGTTTAGTGAATCTGAATCCGATTCTGTCTCACTATCACCTTGATCATGCGTTGTTGCATTTTTACTCCTTTTGCCCGATCCTTGCAAATGATCCCTCTAGAAATATCCACCACTAATATGACTAAATATGATGCTACTGTGATCATCTTATCCAAGCAATAAGTAGTTGTTTCATCGGTCTACAACGAACGACTGACAAGTTGTCCGTCAATGATATTATTATCATGCCCATGAAAACACAATGATCGCAGTATACAACCTGATGATAGTCTGATTGACTCATGAAATCAATCCACATGTACAAAAAGGCACATCGTAAACCATTACAGCTTCAACAGTCGTGTACTAAACTAATTGTGAGTCTGACAATAGTCACCTTTCAAATTATTGCATTTAATATCATACCATCAAAGCAATTTTTGCTTGAGATGAATCCTTGCGTTTTTTCAGTTCTAAAATTTTATGTCGTATTTCAACAATTTCGCTTTCCAGTCTCTTTATTTCACGTTCAAGCAGATTTGTCGTTCTGCAAATCAGTGAATAAATAAAACCGAATTCGGCTCATCAAAAAACTTTTATGGTTTCATTTCATCTGATTACATTCGACAGTTTGATTGAGAGTTTAAAGTGGTGTATGCATTGCAAGGTGCATGCATAAGGCATAAATCGCTTTGTTGCGCATTTTTTTTTTCGATCCATGAACCAGCTTGAAAAATCAGTTGAAAATTCACTTCGAATGTTCCTATTGGAAGTGCAATTCACCTTCTCACTAGAATTATTCTAAATTCTATACGACCCCGAAAAACATTCAGAATACCTTTTACTGCAAACAGACGCCATACTGGTGCAATGCGACCGCACAAGCACAACTCACATTTACTGAATGAGAAATGAAATGAATGCGTCATGTTTCGAAATGAAAACAAATCACATTTGAAAAATGAATATGAAATTGGTTGGAATACGTCATTTCACTTGCAAATGATTTAATACGTTATATGCGAATGTTTTATAATTATAAAATGTGCAAGAATACGAAACTTGTGCAAATAAAAAGCACTTTTCGCAAGAATGATCACGAGGTTCTTTTTAAATGATCTTGTTAAAGTTTGATTAATTATGGCAAGATGTTTGAGTGGAAAAAAATAACCGAAGGTTCATACATTCATCTCATTCGCAACATTCATTCTTTAATTGGGCCGTCACTACGCTCCATCAGCTGTCACTACTCTTTATTTTGTGGCTTCGTCAAATCCATCGCATAGATCTATAGGACAGCAACTTCGTAGCAAACGTCAATTATGTTCGTATGAATTAACAAGCGTCGCATATCAATGTGCACATGCGGTAATCAACAGCAATTCGGAAGTCTTTTCACATTTTAACTGTGCAGTAAAATTATCGTAACAACGAATAATTGAAAAAGTTTGAATCTTTAATGATCTCATGGTCCACAGAACGTGTTCTTCGGTTACATTATTTTCGGCACACTCATTCATTCAAGTTATTCACTGTCGCGTATTGCAATTGATGTGATGTACAAGTCCAAAACTGAATTTGTCTCACTTCGACGTTATTGCTCATAGTAATTCAGAATTACCACTGCTTAGAAAAGAACCGCACTACAGCATTCACTAATTTCAGTTATGTGTATACTTCCATAGGATGTGAGTTGAACCATCCTCTACAACAACTTTGGAACAATCTCTCAGAACGGATTATTTACTCAAGCAGAGGACGTTACTTTTATAAACATTCTGTTCCCTTCAGAAGCGATTATCAAAACGCAATAATCAGAACAATGATCGAATGTTACCAGCACAAGATCGTTCTCATGAGCTAGCGATCAGATTTTTGATGAGAATTTATCGATGCAGATAAAAATGTACTTGCTTCGGGCTGTTATGACTCGCAGATCGCTTAAACATTACAGAGAAATTCCTATAGAATTTTTTATTTTTTCATGTGAATTTCATTTCTTCATTATTACACTTTTAATGAAATATAGTGAATGAGTGCAACGATATAGAGAGTGTTACAACGAAAATTGTATTGAATCTGCAACGATGTTATTGCAAGCATTTCCCTTCAAATCAATTGTGCCTGGTTAGTAGCGAAGTTGTTTAATTGTTTGTTAGAGCTGAAATGTTTGCTGTCCTATTATTAAATTCAACTGAAGAACAGACAACAATTGTTAGAAAAAGAACAACCGGTATGAATAAAATGATATGGAGAGATTTTTGACTGAAAGTGAAACGGAAAAAGTTTCGAAAAATGATTCTTTTGGAGTTTTTTTTCTCGGTCGTTTATTGATTTTTAGTTTCTTAGCGCTTTGAGCATCCAAACAGCAAATGCAATCACATCTGATTGCTTCACATGATCTCGCAATTGGAGGCTTTCTTTCAATGTTTATTTTTTCAGCTGATGAACATACTGTAAATAATGAGAATGAATGCGCTTGCTAGCGAAATGATAAAAATATGTGAATGTCATCAGTTCACCACGAGAAAAAGTTACGAAGAGGGCCGTAGATGTTTTGTGAGCGGAATTTGCATCATTTCGACTAGGTGATAGGATTCGTTAAGATGAATGTGTTTGTTACGGATGTTTGTCCCAATCGATTATCAACAGATGAAATTCACTCCAGTGCTTGAAAGGTGACTTTCGAAGACATCCTCAGTGAATGTTTGTCCCGACTTGTCGTTTTTCACGTTCGAAATCGATCAAGTCAATTCTATTCTTTTTCGCTTCGAAACGCAAAGAACAAATACTATAACCAACGAAACTGAAACGCGCCCATGAAGGCGATAAGTGTCTTGAAGAGTTTAAGAAAGTTACTCAGAAATGGGTAGAAAATGCTTATAGTGAAGAAAATTAAATTCAAAATACGTATTGCGTTTCATTCAGTGGTGAAAAGGCCAAGGATGAACAGTAAATAAGACAATCAAATGCCTATTCGAATTCGGCCGGTTGAATGTATGAGCATTTTTAATTTTATTACTTTCTCTTCAGCTGTAGTTGCGGTATCGCATTTGTTTAAGAGATTCTAATTGGGAACTTATTTCTGATGTGCTTATTTCTTCAGCGCTATCGTCAATGATTTTTAGTGGGAGCCAAATGGCAAAAGTTCCGAACAATCCGTTAAACTTCTTTATCTCTTGTTCAATTCATTCCCTCCGCCTCTCCTACTTACTCTAATCCTTGACAGCTGCACTTTTTGTTTAGACTTCATTTCTGATCCTTCACCCATATTTCATCGCATCTTTTCGATTGCATTAAATTAGTTCAGAATGCTCGAAGTCAATTTATTTTGTCGTCTTTTCTGAATGTTTTCGTTTGTTTCCTTTTTTTCCAATAATACTACCTGTCTTTTCTAATTATTTGGACGACGAAAACCGATTCAAAAATTTTTTCAGTTACTGTTCAATGGTTTCATCTCGAAAACTCGTTTTCTATTCTTTGTGTTGCTCGCGTTTTTAATGAAAATTCATGATCAGTAACAGAACGGCTTTTCAACTTTACGATGTGTTTTACAATAACTCATTCTTGCACACTCCCTATTTTAAAAATTGTAATTGCTGTAAACCATAAGTTATGCGTAAGTGTTACTGTCATCAGCATGTGACATGCACTAGATGATTGACATACGTAAATGTAAAAGCAATATTCAATTCACTGCACGCCATATGATGTCATATCGAAACTTATGACGCACGAAACACTTATCAATTCCTATACACCTATGTGATTTGCGAATCACTCTCGAATGCTCCTACTCAGTGTTGCTTGTTCTTGGAAAGTGTGTTTCCTTTAGCGATAGTGAAGTTGTTGCAGATTGAACGATTGGTATGTTTGATTGTGTATAGTAACTGTTCAATACGACTGAACTAGCATATTTACACGTTATCGTCACTACGATGGATATTCATTGCACTTGAAAGTGTAGAGCAGGAGGCGGCGTACCGTTTTTCAGCCAGTATTCTCGTAGTGATGTGCACTCTTTGACTTTCAGCTTACGCACTTTCAGATTTTGTCATTCTCAAAATTCCTAAAACTTCGAAGATCGCTTCAACGTTCGGTTTCCATTTCATCACTTCATCACTCAATAAAACACACTTTTTTCAAAACAGTCAATGCCCATCTGCGACGTATACCACAGATGTTCATATTGACTGAAAATTTGCGGACCTCGGGAACCTCGAAAGCAACGTTTGATCAAAAATGTGCTCAGAGTGAAGAGTGAAAAATTATGGTTCTAGAAACGGTAATTTTATGGCTGAAAATATTGCGCTGACTGTTTGTGAGCACAAAAAGCAATTGATAGCGATACAATCAGCTGCTTACATAAAATCTAATAACATGCAACGAAAAACGTCACGATCAATGTAGATCATTCGGAAAAACATCATTTGGAAAAGCAAATATATCTGAAACTTCTATGTGAATATTCACCACGATGATAATGTTGAATTCAAAGGAGAGCTGATTTTTGTGCGTTTGTTCGATTCGAACAGCTGATGAACATTCTTCTTTGTTATCTTTCTTTCATCAGATAGACACAACTCAGAAATTGTCTTGTTATGTCCCTTTTGCCATTAATATTTCATTTTTGGTACCTAAAATCTTTTAAAAAATAACAAATTTGCAATTGAAGTGTTCATTGATAATGAATGAATGAATGAATGAAGCCATTAAAATACAACAGTCGGTCAGTCATAAAAATAATTTATATCGTTCCTTCTTGATGACGTTTCCTTGAAACTGTCAATATCCTTGAAATGCTAACGCTTCATAAATGTTATGACGTATATAAAAAATCAGATTATGACGTATATAGATTCATCAGGTTTTTATCCTCTAAAAACTGATGACGTATATAGATCCTCACAAGAATAAACACTATCAGAATCGAATCAATCACATCATTCTTTTGAATTGCGGTGAAAAATGAAAATTAAAAAACTCAAAATAAAACTTTTCTCATTTGATCAAAACTCAAAACTTCTCTCCAGGGATTTGGTTTATTTTTCTTGAATCAATGAACGACGTTTGTTTCTGGAAAATTACCTTTGGAATCTCTAAATATCTTCTGCTGGTAACTGTCGCAAAAAATTTTATGACGTTGGAAAAGAGAAATGAGATCTAATTTCGTTTTAAATAAATGATATGAATGCGGTTTGACAGATTTACGAGAGAGTATTCGGTAGTTTGATTGTTTGGGTTGATTAACGCGATAAAAGCTGAAAGTCAATCGATAGTGGATCAGATATTTCGAAAGTACCATCAATATAATGATACCATTCTTTGCAAATTATTATCTTCATTATTTATTTGATTACTTAAAATCAACAGGTACAGAATGCCTTTACGACCGTGCAAAAGAGCAAATAGTTTATGCATGTCCTGCGCGTCTCATCACTCAAAGACTAGGAATTCAAAGGGCTAAAGACATGAATATGCACTAAGCCAGTGGTTCTTACCCTCGGGTGCTCCATTACCCCTTCTGGTGATCTAGCAGGGAGCCGTAACCCCACCCCCCCTCCTCCCGATAAAAGAATCTACTATTTCTGCGTATAACATCAGGAATAAACGGTTCGAAAATTTCTCAGCGGCTTGAAAGAAATTAGTTTTCTGCAATGAAACAAGTATTTTTAGAACTTTATTATCCATTGCAAAAAATACAAACCTAGGCAATCAAAAACGAAAAACCAGTCATAAATATGGAAAATAATTTTCGTTGTAGAATCTCAAAGTAAGATGACTACATGGTAGTCATTTGTCATAAAACAAATGCCTACGACATGATTGAGTGGTTAGTAGGGTTTGCAAAATCCCGACGATTTTTCAATCCCGGGGTCGGGATTTAATCCCGGGATGGATTCTTGATCCCGGGATAATCCCGGGATCGAACAATTTTTGTAATATTGATGCGGGACATATTCAAACACATTTTTTCGAACCAATATGTTCATTATCAATCAGAAAGGAGTTAATTCAACAAATTATTGAACAAATTCGAGGAACCAAATTATTCAAATTCAAATTAATATTTCATATAATGTTGCTAATGATCATGTCGTAAGGGCATACTGCATTTTCTATGCTAAGGCATCTTGTCTTCTCGGGTCTAAGCTAATAACAGTACACTTGCATGTGTAGATGAAATTCTTGATTCTCAAACACTTATTTGCAGTGCTTCAAGTCCATTTTCTCACAGTATTAACGTCAGGTGAATTCTGCCATTTCAGAAATTTCGATTTTTTACGAAAGAAATGCATCGCACAAATTATATCATCTGAATTTTGAAAAGTTCAGAGTTTATCTAAAAAGTGAAAAAAAATCCGCAATGGATTTTCATCGAACCATCGAGCACTTACATGTTTGATAATTTCGATCAGAGATCATGGAAATGTACTTGACAGTCAAGCTTGACAGAAATGTACTAAGATCCATTTGCATGGAACAATTTACCTCACTTCGACAGTGAATTCTCACTATGGGTGAACTCAGCGAGAATTGATGTACATTTCGATCGGATGAAAACATTTCCAAATAGCCAAGTAAAACGATTTTCAGTCTTTAGAACACGCAGTTGAATTAACAAATAACAAATGGAATATTGAAGCCGAAAAAATCGCATTAGAGGAAACGACTCAAAATTTCATGGAAATTTGTTACTCTTGGTTCTTATTAGAAAATGTGATTATCTGTGTTATTCTACTTAGAAATGCATCCAGATGAGAGTGATATAAAGCAATGAAGAGCAGAATAATCAGTTGAATATTGAATGAAATGTTACGTAAAAGTTTATCGAGCTGTCGTTGATCATATCATTCGTCCAGTTTGCGTCTACTATCTCAGCTATTCATCAATGATAGAGGGCAAACAACAAAGATGACTGCATATGAAAGAGATGGGAATGATTAAGGCTTGCTTCAAGATGAGCATGCTATCAAAATTCACGCAAATTGACCTGTTTTATCAAATCCCGAAATTCCGGGATTTTTCAAAACTTTAATCCCGGGATCGGGATCAGAATTGAAATCTCGGGATCCCAGGATCCCGTGCAAACCCTACTGGTTACTCAATCGCAATGGCCTTTCATCACAACTAACAACTACACGAAATACTCTTTTTCTGACCCCTGCCATTATCCCCCCCCCGACACCCCCAAATTATCCGAAACAGGTAATTTTATTCCCAATGAGAACCAATGTCCTAGACCGTTGTGTTGCTCACTATTGTAATCGATTATGATTGCATGAAAAACCATTGTCTCTGACACGCTCACTTCAAACTGATTTAGATAGATTGTCATTCTTTTTAGACGTGTTGTATTCACTCTCATAGCTATTACATACGAATATCGTTCTCTTGATGAGTTTTTCTCATTCATTTCGCCTCATTTCACTTCACGGTTCGAATCCGTTTCTTATTCCGTAGCATATACTATTTATTGGATACGTTAACGAGTGTTGACAACCGAAATCAACAATACAGCAATCGATTCGAATTATTCAGCAATGTTCGACATTCAAATGCTCAGTTATAGAGTGTACTTGGTAGAATGAGAATTTGACTCTATTTATTGAGTGAAATGAATGATAAACTAGCAAAATAGAGCACTTTTGGAGATAAAGGCTATGAGAGTGATTATAACATCAAGAAAAAGAATGAAAACCCTGACAAATGAATGAAAACCCTATTGATCACGAACGAGTTGATGATGCTCCAAAATAGGAGAATGAAGAGTGTTACCATCAACTGACCACATTTACAGATCATAACATAACAACTGCACGAAATGCTAATTTCTCGACCCTTCCATTACCTCTCGACACCTCCAAATTACCCAAACTGGATAGTTTCACCCCCTATGAGAACCACTGCGTTAAGCAATGTGTCGTCAGTGATAACATTTTACCGAGAAGAGGTGTACCTTCTCGAATTTCATGCCTACTTCCAAAAGTAGGGGCACAGTAATATATCAAATTTGGAAACGATGGTGCGGTACAAGAATTTTGATGAATGTTGACTGAACAGTAATTTGCTGGCTTTTCGAAAGAACGTAGGCATACGAACGAGAAATTTTAGCTCATCCACATCACTGCTTACTAAATCTGCTAAAAAATATTTGAGTACTATTAAAAATTGATGAAATCTACCAAAAAATCGGATTTTATAATAGATTATCGTTTGTTTGTGGATCATGGTTCTTTGGAATGTTATGGAGTGATGGCGGACACTTCAAAAAGTCATATACGTGAAACTGTTCAGTTCAGTCATTTCACCTAAGAAAATTAAATAAAATTGAATTGTTGTCAGTGTATGGGTCGATGAAATGTACAGTTTTTCAAGCATCTTACCGTCATGTTTGATTATTTTCATTTAATGACTATCAACAATTTTCACCAATTATATTTTTCCTTAATTCATACAGCAATCGCTGGACAATAAAATGAATGCGTCATTCATAATATACAAATTCATTTGCCCTCCAATGTGCGATTTTTATTTTTTGAAGTTTACCCACATAAATATGTGGGTAAACTTCAAAAAATATATATATTTAAACAAGGATGATTTTGTGGATAAACTTCAAATATAAAACGTAAATATATATTTAATGTGGGTAAACTTCAAATATGTGGGTAAACTTCAAATATAAAACGTAAATATATATTTAAACAAGGATGATTTTCACTTGCTGATTATTGACTTTATACGAAAGTATTCATTCATTTACAACACGGCTGAACTGCTAAAGATACACCCAACAATAACGGCATTAACTTTTTCGATTTCGTTAATCCTTTCACACGACTGCTTTTGTGTACTCGAGTGATTGATAGCGAAAGTGCAACATGAGTGCGTCACAATCGGCAACATGACGACTCATTGCAAAAACGATTTATTCGTCATGTGGCCGTCAATTGTGCACATCTTCGCTCATATTTTATCAGGAGATTAAACGTGATTATTATTATGATGCTTTGTATTGCAATGATTCCATTCGCATTGTGTACAAGCAAGCACTCAAGTTTATTCTATTGTATTTGTCGAAGTTTTTGAATGAATCATTGTCCAATGTTGCATTTAAATGTGATGAGAGAGGTGATGATATAATCGTTCACCTATCTGGAGAATTTTTGTGAACATAAATGAGGGTACGTAATAATTGTAATAATGAAAGATCAATTATCAAGTACAGATGCTCCCTATGTTATCACAGTATTATAATGAAAAATTATTCATCCGTTAGAAATAACAGCATTCGAGGAAAAAATTGCAATTCATACATTTCTCAGTAACGATTTCTTACTTCTGTGTTACTGAAATATTGCTGACTCGAAATTGTATGTACCTTCCTTTAGACGAAAAGACATTTTTACATCAATATTTACTTGATACAGACAATTCGTTTGTTATGAAATGTCAATTTGTCAGTTTAATTTTTTCCAACCATTTGAAAAACAGTTCAGTTATTGAATAGATATTTGACAGTCGTTTAGTGAACAATCGAATATGCTCGTAAAAGTATGCATAATAGCTGTCATTGATCTGTTTTATTTTCACAACTGAACATCTCCAAACTGCTTCACTCCTTATCAACAGCGAAATATTCACTGTTACTTTAACTCAGTTCTCGCACAGCTATGAAACGATGAATATCAAATTCAAATGAATGTTTCTTTCAGGTGATCCATCCACCCATCCTCAGAGAAATACTCATCTTCATCAACAAACTCTCCTGAGTGTTTGTTCATCATTCACTTGTGCTAGACAAAAACACTAAAAACGATCATCGATTCAACGTTCGACGAGTGATAACCAGAAAAATAACAACAGCTAATAATCTTTGGCCCGTTGTTCAATAACTGCATATATATTATAAAAACATATACACGTTACTACTCTACATCACTAAATTCTTGCATCATCATCATCACATCAAAAACCGACAAACTCCATCCACCACCCCGTTCATCCACCCTTGTTGTCTGCGTCTCACACCATCCCAGCAACAAATCGCCGTAATATTTCACCTCGATTCTTCGTTTCTTACTGTTATCACCACCGCTAGATTGATTGATTGATAGCAGTCTTATTATTCTTATAGTTCAGTAATCAACGAACGATCTCTTCTTCCTGCTTATTCTTATTCTATTGTTCTTCACATTTGCAGCAATTTTCTAGTCGCTGTCCATATTTCCAGTCGACTGATTTCCGATCGACATTGACTAATCTAGTTGACATTGACTAATTTCCATTTCAAAAGGTATTTACTTTATTTTATTTATTTTTTTACTTATCTCTCAATACTTTTGTTACAATTGATCATTTGAGTGTGTTATCATTTGTTATCAATAAACCTTATCATGTGCTATCGTCAGTACAACAAATAAACAAATGTTACGCTCGAACACTATTACTATAATATTAGAACGGTAAACGTATATTCGAAGAGGTCATGAAACGCGATCGGAGAGTACGTATGAATCAAAAAACGATTAAAAAAACGAATCGAGAGTATTGTTGTTCTTGGATATTGCAGCGGATATTTTGATGAAGGTATGTTTAAATCATCAGCGTGAATCGTCATGGATTTCGATATTGTCTATTACTGTTGTTCCGACGGCTTTTTCTTCGTTTAACAATCGCCCTTTTACAGTTATAAAAATTCATTTCTCCTGCAGTGCCAAATGATTTAGTCATGTATTGATTTGACTCTGTTCATTTGTATTGATTAGTCTCTGTTGTGGCAATGAGTGAAGATTGTTATTGTATTGATTCTTCTTTGCGTATGATCCAGTTTGCAAGGAGTAAAAAGCTTTTTGCAAACAACTCGAGAAAATTTCACATAAAATTTATTGCATATTAGAATTTCAAAAAATTTCATTCATACTCACTGTATTTGGTAATAATCAAAGTTGTAGTTTGGTGAAGAGGTGTGTTCGTTGTTATTCGTTATACTTCATTTATTTGTGCTTATTCGTTCCAATTCGTCTTCGACATCCATTCTGAAGCCGTAAATGGATTAGATGATAAATTATGAGTGTAGTCTTCTCTTAGTCACACTTTTCGTTCACGTATTTCACTTTTTAAATTATTTTCGAAATATTAATCTCATTTTCTCTTCATATACCTACTCACAAATTTTCGGTGTGGCCTCACCCGGATCATTCAATGAAGCTCGTTGCATTACTGGTCTAATTAGCAATCGTGAGCAGAGTTATACCGAGAAATTGAGTTAGGAATACTGGTCTATAGTTTGGGAAGTTTCCGAGGGTTCGAAATAAGTTTACTAGACTCGCATGTATATATTTCTGATGAATTGATTCGTGAAATATTCCTGTGAAAATTGTATTGTGATCAATATTTTGTTGACTTTCAGTGAAGTTTTTCGCGATTGGGCACCGTTCAGCACTAAATTTATCGTAGAATCCAGTCCCTCGGTGAATTTTAATCAGTCATTTCAAACAACATCAGAATATTTTGAAAATATTTTCAAGTGATTTACGTGCAGAAAAGTCAATGTCTTCAAAACCTTCGCCTTTCTACTGGGTTTTCCAAATGCTTTTGCTTTGAAAAAGCAATCGATAAAACATTTTCGTTTGTTTTGATTAAATCATCGACGGTTATTGTTTATGTGTGATAATTATGCACTTCAAAATTGTCATTGATTATCGTATTTTGATGTTTATTTCACTCTTGTAATATACTATGTATAAACGATAGTTATTTTGTAACAATTCATCTCATAATGAATGACGTTAATACTGTGAATAAAAACAGGATTTAAAGTGGCGTTGTGTAACGTTCACTTATCGAAATACTCGGTTATGACTGTCATGGCCACCGACTCGAGCAACGTGACAACAGCCAAAGAAGATAGTCAGTGCGCCGCAGATAACGATGAACAAATTCATCCGACAGGTGTCTGAGATTACTTGATAATTTTTTAGAATTGTTATCAACTTTCACTTTCAGTTCAGTTTATATCATTGTTTTTTAATAATCATTAATGCCTGTTATCGCAGTCCATTTCATTATTTCTGATTCATGTTGAATCTTTTTGCCTCGACTGATAAATATTCCTTTTTTAGTATCAGCTTCTCGTGTTTCATCTGAAATGGTTGAGGGGTGGTTATTGATGAATAGTGCTCAAAGTTTTTGACATTATTATTATCGAGAATTACAGAACTTGTCGCAAAGGAGATCGAGAATCGAATACCATCGGTTGATATAGCATCAGATCATTTGGACCATCTTCAGTCCGTCGATGAGTTCAAATCGCTTATGTATTCGGTATAAACTGTAATTTTGTTTTTATTTTTTCGTTCCATTCGATCAATCAGTTGAACTAATGCTCCTGTAAATGAATTGCGTACACACAATGATTCGTAAGGAAGAGAAAGTTGAAGTGTTTTTCGATTTTTTTTTTTCATAAATTTATCAGGTATCAGTGAGGAATTAATCAAATTGCTTAATCTAATCAAATTTAAGATTTCTCTTCAACGTATTGTAATTCAATTAGTAATCCACTGTCATCACTCAGATTCAGATTGAATAGAGTCTTTGTTATTACCTCATTTGAAATGATGCTTTTAGATGCAGTCGGCACGTCGTAAAATAGTGATGGCAATATTAGGTGATAAAGAAATAGAGAATGACTGGATTGAAGAATTAAGGCGAACGTATGCAAAAATAACTGATTCTAATACGAAAGCATTCCAACGTGAAATGAGCACACTATCTTCTAAACTCAGCATTAATATTAAAGATGAGGCGATGGGTTTACTGGTAAGCCTTCATATTTTCTTCATTTTCTGAACGTTTGTTCGGCTCTTCCGCACACACTTCAAGATCATAATCATTTCAGAAAGATATGTTGTTTTTGGAGCGTTTGAAAGCCACAAAGTCGGAGAATGAGGACGTTCGGTGGCCACCGCTGCTAGCAAAAGTTGATTTAGCATCAATTCTTGCAGCGTATCATCCGATTAGTGAAAAGAAATTCTTCGAAGAGTATGAAGAGTGTCTAAAGTAGGTTGTTTTTCCTCTTTTTGCTGATTTCATTTTCATCTTCTAGATACAACTGTATTGCAAATATTGTTCATATCCTTACTACTTATCTTATTTGGCGTTATTGTTGACGTTATCTGTTGAAACAAATGAAATTCAGTTTTTTACGATCGTTTGCTGAATCGAATAGCAATGGTCGTAAGCCAATATTTATAACCGATTGGGATGGTACAATGAAGGATTACTGTTCACAATATGCAACTAATTTGCAGGTCTTTCATCAGTTAACGCTTTTATATTAATATCATCTAAATATTACATGTTATTATATCTGTATCTGGATACCCCTTCAGATCTGTCAGTTTGGCTGATACCTTATGCAATTTTCAGCCTATATATAGTGCAGTGGGTATGACTCGTTTTGCATCTCGTTTCACTCGCTTAAGTGCCGTCTTAACGGCTGGTCCATTGCGCGGACCTGGTATACTCGATCTTACGGCGATGCCAATTGATGGACCAGTTTTATTTAGTGGATCGTGGGGTAGGGAATGGTGGCTTGGTGGTAGACGAGTTGTTCATGAGGATGGCATTTCCGATGAAGGATTCGACGCACTTGAGAGACTCAACGATGAAGTGTGTGCTTTGCTTGTGTTTTCATTTCGAAATGGAATTAGTGTCTCTCATTTAAGAAACCAAGCAGAATTTGTTTTGAAATGTCGAATGCAATGAATTTCTGTTTCATAATTCCTAATCAACTGAAGGTTGTTTCCAATGAAGGTTGTTTTTTAGATGGGCAATTTATTACACTCAGGTGATTATTCTCAGTTCGCATTAGTTGGTAGTGGTGTACAACGCAAAGTGGATCGATTGACATTAGGTGTTCAGACCGTTTATGGACACGTCCTGCCTGAACTTTCACATCGATATCAGGATGCTGTTAGGGAACGAATGCATAGGGTTGATCCACAAAATCATGTTAGTTCAAAGGGTATTTCTTACCGGATCAATCCAGCAACTAGGTTCTCCAATATGAGTAAATTATTCAGACGTTATCCTGAATACTCGTTCATTGAATGCAAGCAATTCTTCAAGCTTAAACCTGTTAAAAAGCTGTCTTTCGTTTTTTTTTTCCATTGAAGAATATCTCGTTGATATTGATGAACCACTTCAAAATGGAAATAAGCATAAATTTTATTTTCAGATATTAGTGTTCGATCCGTCAACGGAATTGGAAGTCGAAGTAGTGGCACATAGTTCTGGTAACGTATGGAACAAAGCAGATGGTGTTGACAGAGTAGTGTCGACAGTTGGAGATTCGCTTGAAACACCCGGTAGAGTACTGGTTTGTGGGGATACATTTTCTGATTTGCCGATGGTTCGACAGGCTGCAACGCGAAATCCTGAGGTTATTATTGTTCATTTTTATCTTGTTTTTCTTTACTGAATTATTCCATCAGCTTCGCGACTTCCACACATTACGAGCAGATCACTTTTTAAATTTCGAATCCCAAATTGTCTACCAAATGATCCTTTTGGAAGATCGAAATAATTCGAGAATAAGATTGATCGATTTGTTGAGGTGTGCATCTGGTCTTATTACTTTCACTTCCGTTTCGTTTCGTTCTCTTTCAAGCCATCCTTTTACCCCATCATTGTTTGTTTTCAAATGTAAAATGTGAAATTCAGGGAGTGATGGCACTGTTCGTCGGTTTAAATGAGAAATTACGTCAATCGGTTCGCCAGTTGATAACTGATCAGTCGAGACGTTGTTTCATTTCGTGTCCTGATGTTGTGCACGCTGCTATGGCTGAATTACTCAATGAAAAACTTAACAGCACACAATAATGAACTTCATTCTAATTTCTTATGATTCTTTTCAATTCTAATTTATTCTTCGTCTACCTTGACATCTTCCTGTAGTGTATTCGTCTAAAATTTTTACGGTATCATTCAGCCGTAACGACTCACCACTTCAAGAGCTACAACTACCATTCTTACACTACTTCTAATAATGATCGTAACTTTCTTCTAACTTCTTTTATTGAGAGTCACAGAAAACGATACACCGCCGTTCCACAGCTACTACTTCTTAACGAATAGGAAATAAAACTCATGATAAGTATAGTGTGGAGGAGCAACTGAACAACAGAAGCGTGATTTATTTTGCACATTGCATTTTTTACGTTAGAAAACGTCCAGTGACTTTGAGCGGCTCATTTTTATCACACGTTTCCGCTAATATCACTCATCTATTTTTGATTGATTTTTTCAAGAAAAAAAGGTTCGTTGTGAGGAACAGACTTTCCTTTTTTATCATAAAGAAAATCGTATCGTTTATATATTTTCAACATTTAGACCGTATCATCTCAGTAGTGATTTTAGTGTAAATTTAGTGTAGTGAGCATAAAGCCACGTTAGTGTTTATGAAGTTTTGTCTGTCGTTTATTTCAGGTTTGATTCTTTCACGATGATTTGTTAATGCACTCAATGTTGCAATTCTCATTATTTCTCATAATTTTATCGGAAATTTTGCTTCTGAAGCGATTTCTTGAGACCTCTTAAAAGAGTTCAATCCGCAATTGTGTTTTACTGATTGCTGCTCTAATATTAATCACACTCTAACTATAAAGCATCTGCTTTGGTCTCTATTCATCGGCGTGAAACCCACATATAATATTGTACTAGTTCCTTAGAATATCAATTGTTTTATTTCTTCGTTTGGTAGTTTTGTATCTGTAAATATTTATTCAGCTGCATTTCTGTCTTCGAAGAAAATGGAATGTGTTACGATTTGTTTGTCTCTTGCACTCAGTAAGAATGATATAGAACAAGCTAAAATATCACTATGATTATGAAACGTTTGATAAATTTTACATGAACGTTCAAATGATGTTATCTGATTGTTTGTTCTTTCTGTGTAATAGCGGTGTACAAAAGTTTCTGGTCGTATTTATTGAGAGTGATATATTTATAGTGAATATTTTTGTATCAGAAAAAACTCTCAATATAGATGTATTCATCGTAGTGAATTGGAATAATATTGAAATGCTGTTTGGTAATTGATATTTAGATTGCATCGTGTACGTTTCTGGTGGTATTCGTGTCTTTGCTCATTCTCCCTTGATTACATCATCTGAAGTGACCGAATGATGAAACTGATTGAAGAAGATCGTTCTTTTGAAATTGTTCATCTTAACAAAGTATTCATTCATTCCTGATCAATTACACATGCGAAAATATCGGTTTCGAACTTTTTGTCTGCTCGAAATCTACAAGATTTTAAAAGCTTACATTCAGGTGACTTATATTAGAATTGTTACCTTACTGAAGTAATATTTTAAATGAAGGCACAACATGTAATCTAGAGACTGGAAACACCGAAACGAAGTACAAGTCAAACGATTGTTTTGATTTCTTCATAGAGCACTCGACTTTGACATCAATTGAAGTTTTCAGTAATTTCTTTAGTTTAAGCAGTGAGAAATTGATTCGAATAATTGTTCATTCCACTGTTATTGCTAGTTATCATTCATATGATAGGTGCACATGGAATGAATCCATTTTCCAATTTGGATTGTTCAAAACAATAATTAGCAATTCTTGATTATTTGTATTCTCTTGTTGATGATTCTTTCAGTTTGTTTCTCCATATTTTTGCATTTCTTTTGTATTCTTCTAGTAATAATAAGCAGTATTCAATAGTTTATTTCTGTGTCTGTTTATTGTTAGCTTATCTTCAGAAGCAAGAATGTGTGTGTGGGTATATATGGTATCAGTATTTTGTGGATTCATCATTGATATAATCAGTTTTGACCAAGCTTATGTTCAGACTTTTTGTACTGTAGGAATATTTGTCCATTTTATCATTGATACAATCAGATTGAAGAATGTGTACATCAATTCTTGTGAAAGTTTTAGTTAATAATCGCACTTTTTTGCAAATAAACCCGAAGTGTTTTGAGTTCATCATGAGCGGTGTTCAGTTTTCGATTATGTTTATGGATCAGCATGAGATATGCTAGAGGAACACGCTAGAGTACTGTAATATTGAGAAAACCGGATTGGTAATGACTGTGTTCAGTGATCGAACATTTTATCAATTCAGCGAGTGAATTGAAAGGCATTAATCCATTCCTTCAAGTAGCTAACGCGTTTGAATATGTTCGAAGCACAAATAGAATATTGTTGAGTTGATGTGATGTTTCGAAATAAAGATGTGAGTATTACTGTGCTTATTCAGTTCATCTGTTCTTCTCAGCATTTGTTACCTTTTCTTTAAACAAGAAGTTAGGTGGTGTGATCGAAATTTGAGTCTATCATTTGGGAAAATGAAAAGACATGTTGTGATAAAACACCCTCCTAGGACCGCATGTTAAGTATGAGAGTAATACAATCAAAACGAGAGGGAACGGTCTTTCGACTTGTTCATCCAAAAGTAACCTTATAAAGCCAAAAGCAGCTGAGGGGTTTTGATGTTATTGAGGTTAGTTAGGTCGATTCATGTTACATTATGAACACGGATATCCTTTACTATGTGATCGTTTGCAACATCTTTTCACCATGTGGTCTCCATCTGGCATTGATCTAACTCTGCATAAACTCGACTCAGCACCGGATCGTATAGTTTTCCTGATTCAGTTCTTTCTTCAATTTAAAGTGCAACTGTGATGGTTTCAAGGGAATTTCGATGGAATTCAATCTGATTATGTGATTAATGGGTATTTGAAATATGAGAAAATAGATCGAATGCAACAAATTTATAAATTGTTTGAAATTGATGTTTGGGCGTTCTGTATATTTGTTTACAATTATTGCGTTCATTGTGCAAATCAACGAAACAAAATCACTTCATGAGAACGATTCGAAATGTAAGTCTTTCGCTGCAGTAAATGAATGAAGTTGTATTAATAAAGTAACCAAAATTCTGAAGGTATTTTGCAATACTGCAGAGATATGTTGGTATAAAGATGTATTATATTTCATTAGCTATTGCGCAGATGTCCCTTGTGATTCTTACTTTACTTTATTTCGTGTAGCGCTTTAAAGCAAACAGTTTAAAGTTTATCTCTTCAGCGTTCATTGTATCGTTTGATGGTTATTATGTTCCATCGAAACGATCATATTTTATTAATGATGCGGTCGGTTTCAATCAAACGATTAATATCGAGCAAAGACCGAATCGACTGAGCGATTTTGATGTTATTGAGGTTAGTCGGATTGATTCATGTTCTGTGAAGAACGCATCCTCTACAGTGCGATTGTTTGCAACAGTAACCATCCTCAAATATTCTAGATCATATCTGCTAAGCAACTGAGAATACTCAGATTCCAGTGCCTATAGTGTTTGAAAATGCTCCTATTTATCCAGTTTTCTTTCCATGTTCTTGTAATTTTCAAAGCACTTATTTGTGGTATTTTTCAAATGGTTGAATCAAACATCAAAAGGTTGTATCTGTTCATAGCATTCTCGTTAATTTGTGCATTTCACAGTGTTCAGATATCAGCAAGTGATGCCAATGGAGTGCTGGAATCATTACAACGATCGACGCACATACGGTTCGTATCGCTGAATACTATGTTCCAATCGATCGGAGTTTCAAGACGCACACACCTGCGTCGTGGTGGTACAGCCAGTTCAGAGATCCATCAAGTAACTGAGTTGTTGAACGCCAATAAACTATGGGATATGGGTTTTAAAGGTTTCTATTCATCCATTCATCTCACAGAATTCTTCCAAACCCACAATTATCATTCTGAATATATTTTGCGCACTTTGACAAGCGCACATAAACCTCCTCTTGTCCATATACCTAGTCTTATCCATTCAGGTCATCAGCAATGACTGGATGGATGCCACTCTAGAATAATGACGATATTCTAATGTATCGATTGAGACAGTGTAATGATGAGTTGAATATGAAAAGCAGTGTTAATGTTCAATTTAGAATAATTGTTGCTTTATTGAATTAGATAGTTGAGAAAACTTCAACCAAAGTTTCTCAAGAAATTTCTGTTGTCAGTCTTTGAGCAGTTGTGAATGCATTGTTGCTGGCCTACGTTTCAAAAGAAATAATTTAAGGTCAAGGTGTTAAAGTGGCAGTGTTCGATACGGGTCTATTTGAGCATCATCCACATTTTAGAAATATTGTTGAACGAACCGATTGGACCAATGAACAAACTGCTGATGATGGTTCATTTTCTTATTACTTTGTTTCGACTTGTCTCATCTTGAATGAAACTTTCTATTTTTCATCAGTTTTTGATCGATTCATCATTGTTCTGTTGCGGTATTGTAGTTGGAGACTCTGGTTTAAGTCAATATCGTCAATTTTAGGTCGTGCAAACAGTCAGTAGTAAATTGGCTTACAAGTACAACCCTCTAAATTTACTTGCATATTGTCTCCTCAATATTTTTCAATTCTTTCGTTTGCTTGCACAGTAATACTCTTTTTTTCGATATCAACTATAGCAATGTTCAGGGTTAGGTCACGGCACCTTCGTAACGGGCATAATAGCGAGCTCAAATAAAAACTGTGCAGGATTTGCACCCGCTGCCAGTATATATGTATATAAAGTGTTCACTAAAAAGCAGGTCATTCTTATTCATTTCGTCTCTTGCCATTTCTTTATCCATATCGAGTTTTTTTTGAGGACTCAAATTAACGATTACGTTCACTATCGCTTTATCATTTGCCTGATTCGTTATTTGCTATTCTCTGATTTAGCTTTGACTTGTTCATAAAAAGTGAAATTAAATTTCAGGTATCATTTACGTCGTGGTTTTTAGATGCATTCAATCATGCAATATTACGTGATATTAATGTTCTTAATTTAAGGTTTCTTTTGCATTTTGTAAATATTCAATTCATTTCTGGAGAGGTCCTCTGCTCCGTTCCATACCTCTCGCTTTTCTTAATCTTCCTTTTCACATTCGTCGTTCTTCGATATTTATATTGTCTTTTAAACATTGCTTTCGTTCAGTTTGGGGTAGATGGGTTCCTTTCGTTGAATTAAGTATTGCTAACTGACTGTGAGGAAAACGAATCGCTCCTTTCATTTGAATTTTGATTTCAGTATCGGTGGACCAGACTTTACGGATTTGCCATTTATGGACAAAGTGTGGGAATTGACTGCGAACGGGGTCATTCTGATCTCTGCAATCGGGAACGATGGACCTAAATTTGGGTTAGCTTATTTGAATGGCTTCCAAAATTAATGATTGGTAAACCGTCGTTTCATTGGAGGGATGGTCATTGATTTGAAGTATATAATAATGATAGCCCTGGCCTGCTCGCCTAGCCAGCGGGGTGGCTACAATAAAGGCTAAAACAGTGCGAACGGAAACGCGAGCATTGTGGCCAGCAACGTTACAAACGTTTGATAGCCTGGCCAATCCAGGTAATCCAGGTAATAATGATAGCCCGGATAATTCTTAAGAGTAAAAACTGTTGAATGAATTTTGTTGAATAAATATTCATTTTAGCACGCTGAACAATCCAGCGGATCAAATGGACGTGATTGGTGTTGGAGGTATTAATATTGACTCAAAGGTGGCTCGATTCTCATCTCGTGGAATGACCACTTGGGAATTACCGGGTTAGTCAATCGCTGATGTGTTAAAGACGAAGAGATAGTGAAACGTATACCACTGTTCATTTTAGACTAAGTATACCGTTCAAAACAAGATGATTTATACATATTTTGATATGAAGTAAATGTTAAATTCTTTTCACTTGTAATTCACGCAAAACAACTGAATAATTCGAAAATCAATTGTTCTTCATGTTTTCTGTTATTATCTTCACATAATCAAACAGTGATTAACTCTTCAAAGAACATTAATTCATGATTCAATATGTTCTACGAAAGTAACAGAATTAAAGGTGGTTATGGCCGTGTAAAACCAGACATAGTAACATTTGGAGCGTCAGTTTATGGTTCCTCTTTGGATGGTGGTTGTAGAGCATTATCTGGTACTTCAGTGGCTTCTCCGGTTGTTGCTGGTGCGGTAACAGTTATACTTAGGTACTCTCAGTCATCATCTTGATATTTGGCATCTTGAAATGGTCGTTTTAATCAATGAAGTATTCAATGGATTTACCATCGGTCTACGTATAATTGAATATTAATATTGCAGCGGAATAGAAGACCGTCGATTGTGGAATCCGGCAGTGGTGAAACAAGCGTTAGTTGAGGGTGCGGTTCGATTACCGAACGCAGCAACGATGTTCGAACAGGGCGCTGGTAAAGTCGATTTACTTGCATCGTTCGATTATATGCGAAAGTATCAACCTTCAATAACGTTAGATTTATTTATTTTAAGAATTCGTTTCATTTTGCTTTGTTCCGCTTTATTTTGTTTTATTTGTTGTTTTAATCAAATTGCAGATTGATTCCAGCGTACATTGACTTCACGGAGTGTCCGTATATGTGGCCGTATTGTAGTCAACCGTTGTATTTTTCTCCAATACCTACCATTATAAATGTAAATTGATTTGTTTGATATTTACGTTTCTTGATGGATGTCAATCACTACCAGTCAGCGTTTCATTTGAAATATCGAGTATCATATTTAGGTAACGATTGTCAATGGTCTTGGTGTTTCTGGTCGTATTCTTGAGCCTGTTGGTTTGCATGACATTAATGTTTTCTGTTTTTGAATTCATTTTGCAGTGTTGATTTCATTTTGGAGTGTAACATTTGAAAAGTGATTTGTGATCTTTGTCTCACTTGAACTCGTCGACAATGGAGAATTATCAATTTTGAAAATTTCATTAAAACAATTCTTTGTAAGATTATGACAACATATCCAATGACGACCATTATTACAGCCAATATGGGAACCGTTCATCGATGAGAACGGTGACGTGCTGAAAGTTTCAATAAGTTATCCAGAATTATTATGGCCTTGGTCAGGTTACATGGCGATTTCGTTGAGCGTGATCCGAGACGGCAAAAGTTATGAGGGTACGGCAGCTGGGCGAATCACTGTCACCGTTACGGTTTGTTTCAGATTGTCGATGCTCTAGTTGAGAATTCAGTCAAACTCTTGCAAGTCTATCTTTATAATTTAATGAAATGAGTGCAGCATTTTGCAATTATGGTTAAAGTTCGATCATTAAATTTTTTGAATAATTGACAGCCAACTAGCTGCTGAAAATTTTCAGTACGTTCATTATTTATGTTTCGCCTTTGATTTGGTTCAAACATTATCAAACTTCATCTCATCTTTTTCCAAAACATTTATTAATTCTCCCTGTTTATAAAGTATAAGGAATTCAGTATTCAGAGTGATACAAATGGCATGAAACAACGTTCAACAGCAATGTTTATGCTTCGAGTGCGGATCATACCGACACCGCCAAGAAGGTCAGTGACATTCGCATATCGTTTGATTGAATACGGTCGAGTAGTTGCATTGTCACTTTTTGAAAATTCTTCGAACTGGACTACTGAACATATTCACAATGGGTGATTCTCAGGCAAGCGCACTATGAACGTATGCTACAACCTAACCAGCTCATTTTTAGTCGGCGTATAATATGGGATCAGTACCATAACATGCGATATCCACCTGGTTACTTACCTCGAGATAATCTCCGAGACCGTGCAAACCCACTTGATTGGACCGCTGATCATCCACATACCAACTTCAAAGCGCTTTATCAGCATCTCAGAAGTAGTGGATATCATATTGAGGTGTGGTGATAATAATCAATTTATTGATTTTCGTACGTAATCGTCAGGTCGACTTTTAAGTTGGCACACACAAAACACTGTAAAATTAAGTGATAATGAAGTAATTTTGAACACAACACAGGTGATTGTTTTATAGAGGCAGTAATAAGTTAACGGAAATACTTCATAAGTTTAAATTTGTTTGCAGTTTTAACAATTGATTGGTTCAACTCACTTTATCTATTTCAGTGTCGAAATCTTAAATGCGTGATTTTATTCCTTAGAAATTCTCAGAAGTATTTAGGGAATGAGAAGGCAGTTTTCTGTTTTCCCGTATTGCAGTACACTGATGCGTATCTTTGTTTTTGAGGTACTTGGCGAACCGTTGACTTGTGTGGATTTAAGCGAATATGCAATGCTGATTGTTGTTGATCCAGAAGACGAGTTCTTTCCGGCTGAACGTGAAAAACTCTATTTGGATGTTGTTGATTCGGGACTGAATTTGGTGGTGTTTGCAGACTGGTTCAATGCCAGCGTTATCGACAAAATCCGTTTTCTTGATGAAAATACCAAGTGAGATAGACAGACAGATGCATAAATTTCTAATCCGACAACCGTACTGCTTAGATCAGTAATTCATTCATTCTTGTCTCGAATTTGTTCTTGAGGAAGCAGTCTGATGTTTTCCAAGCGACCATCTGCTTTATCGAAGGATCAATTGTTTTCAAGAAGTTTATGAATTATTCAAAAATTTTCTCATTTAAAGACAGTGGTGGCAACCAGAAACTGGTGGATCGAACGTGCCAGCACTCAATGACCTTCTCTCGTATTGGAACATCACTCTCGGAGCACAGGTTAGCAGTTGCAATTAGTAAACAACATATGTGATACATTAATCGGATAATGTTGTATACTTCAAGGTTCTTGATGGTATCGTCTCAATTGGACACACCTCAATCAGATATTCTTCTGGAACATCTATCATTCGAACACCAAAGGGTTCGTGGATCGCTAGAGCGAACTTAACCGATATTGTAAGTTTACTTTAGTGGATATTGCGTCATCGAAACAAATTCAAAATTTGTGAATTATAGTTTTTCGCAAGTATGTGACCATATCGAACACGAATGCTCGAATGAGTACCGTAACTGTTTTTCGGTTTCCGTTGGGATTTGCACTTGCATCTATTCGTGCTACTGCTCATTCTTCGTGATTTCAGGGAAGCGAAACAGTAACGGGTGAAAGATCTGAACAGTTGTACGAATCAGTCGTTTTTACATTCTACAGAAGTGAAAATTTTTCAGAAAAAAAGTAATTTTTCTGCTCATTTGCTCTTTGTAAATTTCTCAATTTTCTCACGTGAATTTTCTCGCATCATTTCTTTTTTCCTCCTAATGGGATTTTGAAGTGATTTTAAACTCGGTGCTCAGTTTCTCGATATGGAACAATTGATGCTTTCAGGTCGGGATTTGTAGCAGTATTCGGTGACAGCACATGCTTAGAGATGAGTATGAATGTTGAATCGAGAAGTTGCATTCCTCTTTTAGATGATCTTCTTGAATCGGCCAATGAAAACGAACTAAGCAATTTGCTTCGGCATTATCTCGAGCAGGTATTATATTGGATTAATTCATTTATATCAAAATTTGTCCAAATATTCCATTGAAAATACATGTCGGAGAAGTAAAACTTATTGGAGTTTTAACGAGAACTTCAGTCCTGAATTGAGTGTTTTTTCTGTTGAATATTCTTTGGTTTTCTCTTACCAACTCATCATTTCATACTGTCAAATGAAGTGCTGTCAAATTACTCAATGTTGTTCATTCCGCTGGTATTACAGACCAATGATCTTTTCAGTTAAACATGGGGTTAGTACTCCAGAAAGGAGGACCTAATGGAATTCCTCCTCCGAAGCGAATAACCACGTCAAATTTCGCGAAATATTCTAAGGTCAGGCTGAGTCTGTCTGTTCTGTCGACGTTACTGAATATGATTTATGACTGGTTGAATTTTGACACCTTATTATATGAAGATTGTTTCTCCTATCCCAGCTAACTCTGTATTTCTTCATATATTTCCGTGGTAGGATATTGATAGAAATTCGTCAGATCAAAAGCGTGTGATTTCAGGTTATTTCTGCATTCAACGATGACTCATCTCCTGTATATCGTGCTCTTCCTCAATGTAAACGATTCCCAATGAGTATCCCACATCCACTCACCAATGTCACATCGCCATCGTTGGTTTTCTTTTTTTGATGTTATATCTGAATTATTTCACTTCAATCCAGGTAGTCTCATCTATTCCGATACTTGGAATGATTCTCGTTCTCGCTCGTAGTGAAAGCTGCATTAAAAGAATCCGAAAATTCTAAATTAATATTTATCGCCATTAAGTTGTGATAATATTTGTTCATTTGTTTTCAGCGATCTTAATGAGGGAAGGCGTCGAAACGATCGGAGCAATGCTTTATATGATAATATACGATCTGATTTCGCTGCTGTTCAGGTAAATTTTAGTGAAACATTCTCTCTTCCATTTATACGACGATGAGCATGCGTGATTTACGGTACTCTGTCGATCTGCTTCCATTTCCTGTGATACTCGTAACTTGATATCTGTGGTCTTGGCTGCATTCTTAATATAAGGATTCTCATGTAACAAGTTCATTTGGGTCATGTATTTACATGGTTTTCACTTATGGAAGCTTATGAAAGTTTCTGATTGCATTCTTTTCAGTTCAACGATGCCGAACAATTTATGGACGTTAGCTCTGATGTGGATCACAATTTTCCGTTGTTACAATCGATAAATATCATCATCTCCCAGAATTTTTCATATCTCATTTGGTGTTTTATTGTTTTCGTTTTATTATTATTCTATTACAGAAGTTCTCTACGTCGAACAATTCTGCATATTCGTATATTGAGACGTGTTTTACGAAGAATCAGAATTGTTTAACATTTGTTTGTGCAAAAAATTATTCTTAATGCGGTATGACTGAAAGACCAAAACAATGTGAAATTCCATTGGAATTTATTACTTCATCATCCAGTTTTCTGTACACTGCGTATACTTAGTGCTATAGTTTATTCAACTATAATATCAGCGTATTTGAAGTCAAGTGAACGGAGGAATAACCAGTCGCAATTGGTTAACTCGAAACTCGTAGGAAGCTACTGAAAATTTTGTCACCCACTCTCAATGGTAGTAACAGCATAAGCCTGTTAGCTTACTTCATTCTCTTGCTCGCAGTTATTGTTAGTTCATTCTATATGTTCAGTAACTGATGAATGGAAATGATGAAATTTGACAGTGGCCTAGCCAAGGGGAGGGAGCGCATACCCTCTCCCTCCTGAAGGGTGGTAGGAAAGAAAAGGAAAAGGAGAGGGAAACGACAAGAAAGATGGGAATTGAGAATGGAAGGGAGATGGAAGGAACATTGGTCCACATTACAATTATAGGCGTTGACGAAGAGCGAGCACTAGATTTGAATACCTGAAGCCGCTTACCTAACTGTACATGGTGTACCACGTTGATTCGCATGCCATGCTCTTCTTTTGAATCTGCAACCAGTCTATGCGGATCCTGAAAAAAATTATTCTTTGGGTAGGTCCCATCTCCGGATGCTGAATGTTGGGTATTTTTACTAAGGGAGTCAAAAAAATTTTTAGCTCCGAATCTTGAGCATCATTGTTTTTAACGGATATATGCAAAATTTGTTATGAATAATAAGTAAATTGCAAGTTATGATGGTGTGTTACTGTTATTTTACTTATATGCACTTTATGGGGCCCTGCGGAAGGGATGCTTACGCAGAGGGTTTCTAAGAAAGGAGCCTTCTGGGGTACACCGGCATGAGAAGATTGATCCTAACTCCGAACGCTACACCAGACTATTTTGCGCACTCCCCCTCCCCTGGAAGAAATCCTAGCTACGTTATTGCATATATATATATATATATATATATATATATATATATATATATATATATATATATATATATATATATATATATATAGGAAATATCTTGATTTTTGCAAGGTGTTCAACGTGCAATTGTATTGTACATATTTTAGAAAAATCATTTAATTTCAATTATTATTTTAATTTGTAATAAAATAAATTTAAAAAATTCTGTAATG
The DNA here is from genome assembly GCA_035041965.1 of Anisakis pegreffii. Lineage (NCBI taxonomy): Eukaryota > Metazoa > Nematoda > Chromadorea > Rhabditida > Anisakidae > Anisakis > Anisakis pegreffii. The sequence continues at coordinate 8,459 of JAPYMA010001330.1, read as the reverse complement.
TGACGTCATCCATCGTTTGTCAACAACGTTTAGACGTTTTGGGATTGAAAATGTCGAACTAAGGAAGACCAAGTATGGTCTGAATATCAGAAAACCACCGAAACAGTGCCATTCATATACACAAAATGGTAGCTTTCCTAAAAAGCATTTTATGAAACATATTTTGAAGCCTAATGATAATAAAATAGCGAAACTATCGCTTCTGCACGAGCCGCCCCCAGGATGGAAACAGACAAGAGGTAGAAAGCGATTGATATGGAAAGAATAAATCAAAACCGATCTGGAACTCGCCGGATTTGATGAGATAATCAAAGGGGCAAGGTCACTTTACAAATGCAACATAAATACCCCAATTTGGATACAATCGGTAAGTGTGATAGTCGATGACAGACTTAAATGTCGGAAAATGTACAAACACCACGATAGAGAGGACACACATCGGTGGAGTCGCCTTACTGACACTGTCGAAAAGATTGAGACTTCTGTAGCGGGAATGTTGTAGCGAAGTACTGAGTGGAAAATACTGTGTGTAGTGTCGAAACGTTCGATGGATAAGCGAATGGATTTATAAATGAAAGTTACGAGAAGTTTGAGTTAGGACAATTGAAATGACGACAATATTGATAATAACGGTTGAATTAATATGAGGAATTTGATGTGCTGAATCAAGAATTGAGATGTCGAAAGGGAGAGCTATTTCACGAACGAACACCCTTCTGCGACTAGGGTTAGCAACAACAAAGACGTATAAGAAATTTAGTCAGCCATTTCAGCTATGCAAGTGGTACCTCTGGTCGCGCTTAACTACGGTAACTAGCCGCGCCCACAAATTACGGTAGTATCAACTTTGCAGTCATTCTTGATTTCAATCAGCCATTTCAATATTCTCCCATTTTGATCCGAAACCAACTGAATGATCGTCACTTCCACACTCCAACTGGAGCATGTTTAAGCCGAATAAAATTCAACTAAGACTGAGCCTGAACCTGGTCCACAGTTTATACCCAGGTTTCAGCATTGTTGCAGTTTGAGTGTGTTTAGCCGATAGAGATATAAAACCGCTTTATGCATACCTTCTGACAGTTGGCAAACACGGTTATTCTCATTCTTGAGCCAGGAACTTCAATCGGGAGTAGCACCCCCAAGGTTAAATGACTACGGTAGTAGCCACGTACACAGTTATTGCAACCAATGAGAGTAGTATCCTAAGTTTGAATGACTACGGTAACTAGCCATGCCCACAGTGAAGGCAGCCAACGAACGCAGCACTTCCGGGGTTAAATGACTACGGTAATTAGCTGCGCCCACAAATTATGACGGTTAGCCACGTCTACACTCAACGAAAACGTTATGAATCGAGTACCAACACAAAGAGTTGAAAAATCAAAAACGGTCACACGTTTATCTGAAGAATTAACGAGGAATGTCCAGTGCTAGTCTATTATTTATTTTAATACTGTTTTATAAGTGTCAGATCACAAACAGCAAGCCTTATCCATGCTTACAAATTAAAAAAGACCATCCGGACAGCGTCCACGCATCAATACAACTTACGTCATTCAGACCCCATCGAATTTTAGTAGCCAGCACCAAGATGATACTAGTGGTGAGAATTTCTATGAGATGCTAAATAGCAACCAGCAAATGGAATCGTTGCATCAAACTGTCCACTACTAGTATCACCTTGTAATAATGAATGTTCAACGTAATTCTCATCAGTCTCAAATATAATCAGTTCATATCTATGCAAACAACCTCCTTCTAATTACTACAATTATAAGAGCAATCAACCGATTTACTGCAATATTTGTAAGAGCAATCGCTCATTTCGTCGCAATTTTCAAATCAGCAATTCGCTATTCCAGTGTCTATCGTCACTGTGTGTTTATGTGCACGAATTACCTCACTTAATTTTTGTTTGATGGAAAGAAAGATGAGCATGCAAATGCAGAAGCGCTGTCCAAATATTGCCCAAGATTTTGATATGAAACCTCGCCCACAACGTCCGACTAGAAATGTAGGTCTTTCCCATATTATGTATTCTGTACAAAAAAATTGAACCGATGTCAGATACGGCAGCTTTTTCTATGCATATTACTGATTTTCAAATAGTGACGCTCACCCTAGCTTGTTCATCTCATCGGAGGATTCACAATCATCAATAGCTTTCCGGGCAAACTTGAGAAGACGGTAGGCTTGAATGTATCAAACCCATATTTCTATAGAAATTTATTATATGCATTGATCTATAGTGATCAAATGCATATCAATGAGCACCTCAGCGCTAGTTGAGACAGCTTTATTGAAATAGCTATACCTCCTCAACTAAGCGAAATCGCCCAACAAAATATATATTTTTCTGAATTCGGAGATTCTGATCGATCGACCGGTGTGAAGAAATTGACATGTTACTGGTCAAAGCTGAGAGTACGGTAGGTTTGAATGTGCCAACCCCTATAGCATCAGATAAATAGCTATATCCCCTCGTACAGGAGGAATTTTCCAGTGAACTCTTCATTTCTAGAAAGTAGAGATTCTGCTTAATCGAATGATGTACAAACATCAATATGTTTCCGGGCAAACTTGAGGAGACGGTGGGCTTGAATGTATCAAACCTATATTTCTATAGTAATGTATAATACGCATTGATCTATAGTGATCAAATGCATGTCAATGAGCACCTCAACGCTAAAACGGAATAAAAAAGGAGCATATGAATTGGAATTATTTTATCGCTGCGCATTCATTCGCTAGAATGCAGTGTTGCCTGACGGTTCATTTTTCGTTTCTCAATATTTGGAGGTGTCCAGTTACTTTCAACGCATTCTGCGATACCAGTTAACGTTTCCGTTTCGTACTGCTCGTTTCATCCATCGTAGTAGTCTGAGTGATTGAAAGAACGGTGAGCGCATAAGTGTTGTAACGCACTTCCTCTCATTTATTTCCGTTGATTCGTCACATCTCAGACGGGAAAATTCAAATGTTTACTTGTTATGGGATTTTATTCTCTGTAGTCTTTCGTTGCCTGGAGATTTGTTTCCTTCCCAGAATTCAATTGAAATTCAAATTGAGTGATCACTTGAAGTACTTGGTGATCGATTATTCAAAGATGGAATGAGCTGTTCCGTCTTTAGTATGACATTTATTCTCAGTTTGGTTTAGCTTACGGTTCACTGACCATGACATATCATGTTGTATGTCTATTTATGAGATCTTAATTTAGGTTTGGAAAATGATAAACGTTGCAGTTGACGACGAGGAGCTAAAGCGCAACTGTGCAAACTGCCATTAAAAACGATCATGAGACTTCAGAATTCACTACGTCGGATCAAGTCTGAGTATGTTTCCACTGTCAGACATATTCAGAACAGTTTTCCCTTTGGATCTCATAATCGAAAGATTGCAACACCATTTAAATTTCCCAAAATTTTGAAACCAAGGAAGACTTTCAAGGGAGTTCCCAAAAAGTGTACGTAGCAGTTGTATCAGTTGGAAGTATCGGTTTGATCTTTCTTTTACCTGATTGTGTATAGTTCTAACTGGTTACTGACAACAACGGTGCAGTGTGTTGTTTAGAAGTGCTGGAGGGAACGAACTGAATGAGAGTGATGAAGAAAACGCCGAGCAATTACTCGCAATGAACACTTATGCGCCAAAGGGTGGGGTGGAACAAGATCGAGGAAAATGGCCGACGAATGGAGTACACGCTCAGAAAAGAAGCTCTCGAGGGTCAATGAAGAAGATGAATGGAGTAGTCGAATAAAGAGGATGAAGACTTACTATTAATCGTTTTAGTTGTGAACCGTAATCGCGCTGATGTGAAACTATTTAATTATTTATTTGTGCAAATTCTTTTATGTATTATGTGTTCGTTTCATTTGCACGCCATCCAAAATTTGCAAATCTGATTTATCGTTAGTAGCAAAAAAAAGATGATGAACTGTATTGTATTTGAATGTATTGTAAAAATCAATACCTCTCTGCCTTCTTGAATCATAAAGCAGTTCATGATTAATAAATACGTGTCAACAAAAACATGTTCTTATCGTTTGCAAAGAAATAATTGAAATCCACCGAAAGCAACACAACTCTTTTTAAATCGACATTCCATTTCCTTTCAAACAGACTATGTGCAACAACACAACAAAATCGTAGAATTACAAGACACGATTGTTAATGAATACTACCGGCTAAGTAGAAAGCAATGATAAACTGATATTAAATGCAGAATAATTTTTGGTATTACAATAGTAACGTGAATCAGCATAGTACAGTAAGCAGCAATGGTAAAGCAGTATCCAGTGCTAACAACAACATAGCACTATAAAAAACAGGCAAATAAAAGTTCCGCGCAGCAAAAAGAAGTTTGATTCAAAAATCTGCAAGTAGATGAACAAAATGGAATTATATCTCCTAGCAGATTCATAACCAATATCAACTTTATCAGTTTTCCAATGTGTTAGCCCTTCATCCTTTAATGTTCTTTCAAAAATATTTTGAATTAAATAAACAAAAGCTGGCCAAGGCAAAGAAGATTATATGAAAATAGCCGCATCTCTTCAAGAAAGCAGAACTGCTCAACAAAATATATGTTTTTCTGAATAAAGGAGTTCCGATGGAAAGAATGGTGTACACAAAGTCATACCTTACTGGACAAACCTGAGAACGGTAAGCTCGAAGATGGCAACTCGTATATCACAGAGAAAACAGCTATATCTCCTCATCTTATAATAATTACTCGGTAAAATATATATGATATTCTGAAAGTAGAGATTCTGATTGCGATTAATCGGGAGCTGCAAAGATGTTTATATGTTAGCGGGTAAATCTGGGGTACCGGATCACGTCTGAGTATGTTTCCACTGCCAGACATATTCAGTTCACTATTTCCCGCTTTGTAACTTCATCATAATCAATTGTTTCTGAAAAACATGGAGAAATTTTGAAAACGCAGAGTCCAGCCGTGTCATCTTTCTTCCGATTAGTCATCACTGGTGCTTGCATTCATCTTATCGCCCTAGTCATTTCAAACCGCATACGGTCACTTCAGTTAGGCGTTGGCATGCAGAGTCACTTTTGGTATTCTTTTCCGATGCTTTTATTGAAGTTTGTTTCGTCAAACAAAATAGTGCGTACGCACTTCGCCATATGCGCGTGTCGGCGGAAGGAGGGCGGAGTCACGACCGCGTCGCGCGAGGAGAGATAAGCAGGGAACAACCATTAGAGCAAGTGAGAGACTAGAACGACATCGAAAGAACTATCCCGCGGAAGTGAGACAAACAGAGAACAGTGAATAGAGCAGATGATATACTTGAACGACGTTAAACATTTATTTATACCGCTGGTATATCAGAAAAAGACCGCTTTGAAGGGTGATTAATTGCGAACTGATTAAAGAAATTGTGACCATTTTGTATAGAATAAAATTCTCTATCATATGAACTATCATATTCTGAGATACGTCCATTATAAAAAAAACTTGACCGGTCCTCATGTAGAAAATGTTGGGCAAAAATGAAAGACACATTTATGTAGTACCAAATTTTAGGGTGAAAGAACAATGTTTATGCTATGAGACTAGGCACAATTTGTAGAGCTTGAAAAGCTCTATAAGATGACAATTAGAGGAAGACGTTTCGTAAATGCGCACAAAGCGAACAGAATGAATGTGGCTGTGAAAGTTAACAACGAGAAATCGTCGTAGCGCAACATTCGCGACTGATTCCAAATTTAATTCTCTACAAGCACAGAAGGTCTCAGCAGAATTCATAATCTAGTTTTCGAGACTGTAACATAAAATGAACCTTCATAACGAAAAATAATCCTTGGCGAGCAATTGAGATGAAAAAAGTACCGGAACAGAAATTTCATCGGTCAATGCCAAGTAATCCATTTAAAAGAGAATATGATGCTGATCGAATATGAAACTGATCTCGCTCTCCCTATCAAAATTGCAAAAAAAATCGCTCGTTGCATTCATTTTTATCGCGGTCATTATCACCAATAAGTTTTGATCATCACCATCATCATTAGTTTCTATGCATTGATAAATTATTCTTCAATAGATCATCACATTCAGCTGGTGGGAATTTTGAAATATTTGATTTGGCGAAACCGAATTTAAATATTCCCGAAGCGGGAATACGCCCAAAGCGAAATGTATAAAAGGGTTCTTTTTCATAACATAACTTAATTCCAGTTCGATGAAATCGGTGAGTATTGCTGCTCCTTCAATATGGTTAATGTGGTTGATAATAAAGTGGTTAATATGGTTAATAAAATATCATTATGGTTAATGGTTAATAATATATCAATAAACGGTTATACTAAATACCAAATTATGGTGGTTATTACATGATTAATATCTGGATATATGGCTCTATAGTGAATTATAATGGGACAATATATTACTACGATATGACTATATGTCTACATGGTTATATGGTTGTATTCTAAGATGGATATTTACAAGAGCGATACGTGATGATCGGACGACAATGACGGATCGTTGGTTTAACACGGATTAACGACGTGATGGATCAACACTTACATAAGCCTCAATAAATCCGAGGTATCAGTTGATATTATCTATTCAATTAATTGCTCATATGGTGCAACATGAGAAAGTAATGCAATAACTATAATCAACGTGGTAGAATAATGAAGTATCGATAAAATAAACACAATTCATGCGGATGGAATCAGTCGATGATTATTTGAGTTTGAGTGATTCTATTTCAGAGTATACAGTTAGTGTCGTCACTGTGCGGAATACTTTTATGTGATAGACATTGAGATGAAAACAGTGATGTTGTAGTTACTAGATAATGTCAATGTTTCAATTTCAATACATCTTCTGGATTTGATACAATATTTTCGCATTTTCAGGCTTTCGCCGGTTCTCTCTCTCTCTTCCTCTCTCTCTCTCTTTTCTCTCTCTCTTCCTCTCTCTCCCTCTCTCTTTTTCTCTCTCTCTCTTTCTTCTCCTCCATTCTCTTTCTCCTTTGTTCGCCGGATGGACGACTGGACGTGCGACGAGGACGGACGATGGTGCGACGCCGGTTCTCTCTCTCTCTCCCTCTCTCTTTTTCTCTCTCTCTCTTTCTTCTCCTCCATTCTCTTTCTCCTTTGTTCGCCGGATGGACGACTGGACGTGCGACGAGGACGGACGATGGTGCGAAGCCGGTTCTCTCTCTCCCCTCTCTCTCTCTCTCTTTGTTCTTTTGTTCGCCGGATGGACGACTGGACGGACGACGGACGGACGGACGATGGCGCAGCCGGATCTCTCTTCCTCTTTGTTTCCTTTCCCTAAGGTCTTGAGCGGGGAGAGGGGGTTAGGGTCCTACAGCACGCCTCTCCGGCTGGTTCGCCGGCACCACCCCCCTTTCCTATCCCTTTCCCGACTCTCACCCCTCCTCCCCCTTTCTCTCCCCTTCCCAGTCCGGACTCTCTGCCTCTGAGCGGGAGGCGGAAGGGGAGGGAGGAGTGAGGGAAGGGCGAGGGGTAGGAGAGGAGGTGTCGCCGGCGACCAGTCAGGAGAGGCGTGAGGTAGAGCTCATCAGGACTTTAACATGAGCCATGAGATAGAATTTTTGGGGGTCGTTTTGAGGTAAGCCTTGTCTTCGAGCGTCTTCTTCTGTCTTGAGCATGAGTGAGTTTGACATGAGCGTCTTCTTGTCTGTCTTGAGCTTTGAGCTGAGTGAGCTTGACTGAGCATGGACTGTCTTTTAATTGTCTGTCTTGAGTTCGGTAAGCTTATGCCCTGTCTTTTCCGCTGTGGCCACGGCTGGTCCTTTTGAGGTTTGGAACCTTCTTTTCTCTTCTACAGGTTCCTGCCTCAGCAGCAAAAAACATTTTTAATTCAGCCATCAGTTGGCTTGACTGGCAAAACAGCTAGTCAAACCAGCTTAGCGCCGGTCCCCAGCCCGGACAAATAGAGAGGAAAAATGTTCTACTGCTTCATTTTTCAGATGCTTATCATGTAATATCATATGGATAACGTATATTCAAACTTACTACCGCTTTAATGGATTCGCTCAAATATTTTATAATACATAGCAACGACAGCGACTATCGCATGTGGAATGTATCCAGCTATCATATGGCATTATTCATCAATAATATTCAAGTAGTCTTAATGACTATCTTACAATCACTGACGCTATCATATATAATCAAAACAGATACAAGATACACAAATAAGACTATTACAATTCACACATAATGTCATATCAACTGGATTATCAATATAAACTCAAAACCGTAATATCACGTTGAATTTTGAAAGCTGGAATATGAGCTTCAGGTATCTGGATTATAATGGTGTCCAAGTGGTTAGCAGATAATGATAATGATTAACCGTATGGACAATTATAGCATTACACTAAACATTAAGCTGTATTATAAGTTGGATGTTTTTACATAAAAAGAAACAACAGTTCATTATAAGGTTCTACATA
>JAPYMA010001329.1:0-48536 GCA_035041965.1 Anisakis pegreffii | reverse complement strand
ACTTCATCCAATTATCAACTGTCTGGACATATGAAACTAGATCATGTAATAACAGCTGATAACAACAACAATAATCATTCATTATAATAACAATAATAATACAATTACATAATATAATATTATACTGATAATAATAATAATAATAATGCGGAGAAGAAAACAGAGGACACCTCAAGTCGTTTAGGTAACGGGATTGCTTCGAGTGCTGCTATCAATTCGTCGATACATTCTCCTTTTCCATCTTCAAGTGCACTGAGAGCCGAACCTTTTATTACCGTCACATTTTTTTCTTCAATTTGAACAATATTTTACTGATGTGAACGATCAGACGGAGAAATGGAACGATTAGCAGTGAAGCAAAATCACTCAAATTGAAATGAAGGACCTTCAAATCCGAATTCGAGAAGCAGTTCACGCGCCTCGATTTCAACCAGTGTCAATACATCATCATCAACCAAATCAGCTTTGTTTATAAAAACTATGATATTCTTAATTCCGATCTGTCCAGCCAAAAGCAGATGCTCTCGTGTTTGTGCCATTACACCGTCTGTTGCAGCAATCACTTAATTCAAACAATCACTTTATTAACCACTCACTTCTACATATCACAATAGAACATTGCTCTAACCCAGAATCGCAGCATCCATTTGTGCAGTGCCACAAATCATATTCTTTATAAAATCACTATGTCCAGGACAATCTGTATGAGCATAACGCCTTTTGTCCGTTTCATAACCGACATGAGCTATATTGATCGTTATACCACGCTTCTTCTCTTCTTTTCCCTTGTCGATTTCATCAAATTTCACAAATTTTGTCTTTCCTTAATAAATACTTCACCCTCAAATTTGCATACTTCATCCAATTCAACAATCCCTTCATCTGTCATTTCGGTTTAGTTCAAAGTTCCGAGTTTAAGTGTTTATTTTAATGGGAAAGTGAAAGAATTTTCATGACGAAATGGATGTGTCTGTATCAAAAAAAGAAGAGGAGAACCACAGAAGCAGAACCTTTAGCAGAAAGGACCCGTGTTATAGCAGTGGTGAGTGTCGTTTTACCATGATCAATATGCCCAATAGTACCAATATTAAGGTTCGGTTTGGTTACAGCCCCGGACGTGCTTGCAGCGGCAACAATAGTATGATGAAGCACACTCTTGTATACTGTTAGCAATGAAGAACAGCAAGGCCAAATACTGCAGCAAATCCTATTGAGCTGAGCTCGTAAAAGCATTCGTATGAACTGAAAGAATTCGATTGATTGAGTCGTCTACTCACCCTGAATTCATCCCCTTATCATCACTTTCGATAACTTAATATCTTGCAACTGTGCACACATTAAGCACTCCTTCTACTAAATCGAAACTGATAGCATGTATCGGTTACAAACCGTGCTCCGTACAAAGAACACATAACAGCAATCTAATGCTTTTATTACAACAATACCGTTCACTCTTTTTCATTTGCATACGCTCAAACCTACAGCAAACGAACAAAACACTAAACTGAATTGATGACGTTTGTGAGACAAAATAACACCGAAGAAATTCTTTATGTACACCTCAATTTAATACAAATAATATTCCTTGAAGACAATAGCAAAAAATGACGTTTATATCAAGCGAAGAAATGAGTTCGTTTCAGCTAATTCTATTAAATGCGAGTGTTCCTTATATCAAATTTAACAGCATGTCATAGCAAAGGAACGTATCTCCAAAGAAAAATCGTTTCAGAATCAAATTTTCTGAAGATGATTTCAAAAAATGATAACGGCATCTAAATAGTGATTTGATGAAAAGCCGCGTTTCTGAGGTAAGCAGTGTTTAAGGTTACGAAAAACTAGGAAGAGTTGCACTCGGATGAGATGCTGCCATCACGAGTCGACTGCATCATCAATTTGGCGTCTTGCCGTATCATGCGATTTCTGATGAAAAATAAATGATATAGCTCCACATTCGAACACACTCTTCAACACCTACAATGAACACATGAATACAACTTCTTATCCCAGATAAATTTCATAACTTTGAAATTATTCAATGTAACAGTGTTTCTTGTCCGAAAAAATAATGTTTACACAAATTCGTGTTGAAATCAATTATAATCGCTCACCAAAGCGATGCAAACTACTCGTTTCCTGAACTAGGAATAAACAAGCTAAGAATATGCCAGCCTCTTACAGTTCATACGAAGAAAATAAGACTTCAAGAAAGTACTGACACATACCTGATCAGGAATTTTACGAATATCTTTTTGTGTATGATACCATTCACTAAGGTCCGAATTTGTGTCAGCTGATTCGAGTGGCTCACGAGATTCGATCCCACTGATGCAACGTGTGCACTTGAGCCTAAGAAGAAACAAAATACTTTTAAATTTGATTAAACAAAATGCTTTTGAATTTAAAATGCTCTTGAAGGAACTGAATGTGACACATATTGGTATCACTCTCGGAAAAACATGTGAAAGTAAACTGTAAAAAATTACTTTTTGAAACAAAATCACAGAAAAAATGTACAGGTGCTAGATTAAGGTACGTTTTACTGGCGCAATGATTCTAAATTTGAGAAGATGAGGCAAATGTGTTTGGTACAATGCAAATGAGCAATCGAATTAGAAGATCTTATTTTGTTATAGAACGAAAGATAAAATGCAACATCACAAACGTGTCATGTGTATCGGACGCGATATTAGTTTTCAGTTCAAAAAGATGTCTGAGCTGATCTTTCGAGAAATGTCTCGCAACATCTACCTCCTCGTCGACCACACAAGAGGACAACGCTTTTTTGTGTGTTTGGCGTTGGAACATTTTCTCCTCGATTGTGCCCGTCTTAATGTATTATTTTTATAAATCAACAACAATAAACTTACTTTGAAAAGGAATAATTTTGATGATTTACAGATAGTGACTGATAAATAAATCTCTGACTGAAATAACTTACAGCTAGTAAACGATAAATGAAACAGTGTTTCTTTTGACCATCTCTCCAGATACGTGCCATTGCTTGATCATCATTTGCTGGATTCCAATCTGGATCAAACATTACTAAACGATTCGCTCCGATCAAGTTCAAGCCGCAACCACCGGCTTTCGATGATAATAAAAACACATATTCACTACTCTATAAATGATTGAATTTAAGAATGAAATAAAACTACTCAATAAATGCTTGACAGAAGATTAACTGGCAAACGAACCGATGGATCGTTGAACTTTTCCACTATTTTGGCACGCTGCTTAATGGAATTGCTGCCATCTAATCTCACATATCCATAACCACGTAATTTACACAGCTGAATATAATAAAATTGCCACGTTTCATCTCACAAAAGTACAATGCGCCAACCTCAACGAACGAATCGATTGTCTGCGTATAATTTGAGACAAGCACGAATTTGTCACTTGTCATTCGCTTGGTGACTGCCAATAAATAGTCGAGAACCTTCATTTTTCCAGAGAAAGCTGGTTCGAATGCTTTGCTATTGAAAGTGGACGGATACAATTCAATACAACCTCAATTCAACCTTTTGCATTATATAATAACGAATAAGTTGTGCACTGGGTGAAAATCAAATACGAGATCATAATGCTCTCTTAACTTTGACGTGTCAGCAAACATATCATAACAAATTGAATTTCGAAATCAACATTCACCTTGAAAACCTTCTTCATTTTGCTGACATTTTTGATAGATCAATTGAGGATGATTGCATAACTTTTTTAAATTCGTTATGAATGAAAGAGCTGTACCCGTTATTGTTCCATCTGAAATTTGAAATTACTGCGCTTTTATTCCAAACTTATCATTTATAAATACAAATGCATCGATAAATACAATTTATTTTCAGCAATTACGAAAATTACCCTAAAATAGAACTGTTCGACAAAATTTGAATGTACATAACAGAAAATATATCAACGAAACGATTACCATTCTTGGAGGCATTTTGCTTGAGATGCTTTGATGAGATTAATTTCTGATAAAGTTTTTCTTGAAGATCCGTTGGTCTACAGCAGACTATTAGTTCATATTTGATCTGTAATTGATGCCGACGACGTAAAACAATAACACTCTCATTGAATCACAAAACGTCATCGTCATCACCTACTTTTCGCATTTTTATCTTCCACGCTACATCTTACATACATGCTATTTCTTCTCATCTAGCACATTGCGAGAGACCTACCACAGTCAGACAAACGAAGTTCGTAGTTATTGTCATTATCTTATCGAATGAATCTCTTTAAGGTTCGTGCTCGATGCACCTGAATTTTAGTGCCATTCGCTTCCACTCGGCTTGAGCTTACCTTCATATCTGCGTTAACGCTCAGATGGATGTGGTTAAAACTCAAGTGCATTTTATGAATCGCTTGCATCGCGCATTAAAAAAACAGATTAGCGTGGAGTTATTCATTTGAAAAGGCTTCGAATTTTCGTTGTAATCACAAGAAGATTGCTGTAATAAGTAAATGAATAGTGTTTTACTGGTAGATATTTGGTGAGTAAGGCGGAAGTTCGTCGAATAATACATTTATTAACAATCGAAGCCATCTCGGACAATGCTTCATCTCCTTTTGTCCGTTGCACGGCAGTTGCATCTGCATCACGTCCCTTCAGAATCATATTTTCGAAACGACGCTTGAACTCTGATGCTGTGCCCAATAAGCCGGGATTTACAAAATTCACCAAACTAAACAAACGCTAATTTAAAAAAAGACAGTTTAGCAACGATAAACCCGAAATGAGTTCAATTTCCCGCTGTTTCAATGATACTTTATTCATGAGATGCGCAATGTTCCTCATCTTCAACTAATAAACATTGTGTGTTTCGTCTCCTCATTATTACAAGCACTTCTGTTATTCCAATGACCAACTGCTTCTCGATGTATGTCTATATATCAGTGTCTAATTGCCTACAGTACACGTTTGTAAGTAGGCACACACTGTTTAGTACCAAACTTACTTAAAAAGCGTTCATTAAAGACTGCTGGTTTGAGATATAGGAAAGTCTGACGTGACACCAAATATGCATTCTGCATTCCCAAATACATATGATTTTCTTTAAGTTACGAACGAATGAGAAGTCAACAAGGGATTTCATCTTTTGTACGAATTGGACAATAGAGGATCTTGTTACAGATTCAGATCTAGCATAACGATAGCATTTTCATCAGCGTTTCCTTCAAAACGAAGCACTTATGGAACAGTATTAAGACATTCAATTCATTTGCTGCATAATCGTTTGATGTGTTATGATATTCAGAAATCAATGTAAACTAATAATAAGCGCTGCATAACAACCAGAATGTTGAAACTTCGAAAGTATTGATGCGTCGTATGTAAAGGCATACAACGGTTTCGAAGGATGGCAATGAAATCGAAGAGTGTAATTGCTCACTAAAGAGAATAAAGAAGCAACCTGTAATACTCAAGGAGATCATTCTGAATGGGTGTACCCGAGATGAGCACTCGTCGAGCGCATTTCAAACCAGATAATGCTTGATAGGTTTGATTATCGCTATTCTTCAAGCGATGACCCTTCAAAATGACCCTCCTTTATTCAGTTCAAATGTTCATTTGTTCAAATTAATTTCTCGAACATTCACTGAGCTACTAAAACCAAGATGTTCTTTCGAATGAGAAATAATCAGTGTATGGATACAAGAATATTGACGATTTATGAATCCATAAAACATTTTCTAATGCGATGCATTTCAATTACTCGATTAGAAATGGATACTGAGAACGCATTTTAGAGAGGATAAATCTCAAACCTCATCACATATGACAAGTCCAATTTCACTCCTAAGCAATACATTAGCATGTAAACGAAATGTTTCATATGAAATTATAAGAACAGGAGTTGGACATCGAGTGCTCAACTGCGACATAAACGAATCTGCAAATATCAAAAATAGTCATCACATAAAACATGCTATCCAGAATTTATTTCAGAAACATAAGTCCTCTCATCAAACTTAGATTACATGAAGCGAAAACAGGAAAACAATAAAAGTGGCCACTTTCTTTTGAGTTAGTTCGTTGAACATGATAAATGCAGAATAATAACATATCCATACTCAAATTCCTGTCGATCTCATCTTTTCCACCGCTATCGACTGCTAAAGCATTCACTCGACCACCAAGCCATTTCGTAATTTCCTTGTCCCAATTCTAGACAGACCAACTATATCATAAATTGTACTGTTCATCAACAGACTAGATGCATTACTACATGTCAATAAAATATAGCTTAGATTATCCCTTTCTGCTGTTTCCACGAGGAGTGTTAAAGCGTACTATTCTGTTGCTGAATAAAGCATCTTGCAGTGCACTTGAACCCATCATTGAGTGAAACGAATGATTAAATACTCGGATCAGAGTAGTTTAAAGGAACAATACCTTCACAAGACTACTAGGGCATACAATGATCGCTTTATTGATCATTGGCTTTGCGTCAGGACTTTGCCGCTGAAATGTTCTCAATTTAATATAACAGAAACGCCATTCTGGCAAAGAACATCCACCAGAAAGGGCAATGAATCATTCGCTTATAGATGCAGTACAACGACAATCAACTTGATAACAATACAGGTTTGCATTCAAACTAAATTTCGATACATATAAAAACTGAGTACTGTTCGTTCCTCTTTAACGTTCATTCATGAGGAATGCAAAGTAAATTCAGGCTGCGAACCAAAACGATTACGGTTGAGGCGTATGTTGTTGATGCTTGACGCTTCTTTCAATTTGGAATCCGACCGTATTGACAGTTTGAGTTTCCGAGCGAATGTCGGTTGGATGCGATCGGAATCAATTATACAATAATAAGCGAAAACTAACAAGTATAGTCCACATAAGAGTGATGCACTGAAGTGTTTTGCCAAGACCCATTTCGTCAGCCATGATGCAACCATGTGCATTCTCGATTCTTATACCCGTTATGCAATCATACATAAATTTAACACCTTCACGCTGATGTGGACGCAAAACGTTAGCCAACAGAGGATCAACCACTACGTGCACCTTTACAAAAATATTTTTCTCACTTTACAAATAAAAAGCTTCATAAAAACCATATCTGTTGTGTTAGCATCAGTTATAAACGACAAATCATTAAATACGCTAAATAAATTCAACTGAAGAATAGTGAATAAATAAACGAAAATTATTAAAATGTAGCAAAATCTCCTCTATTTTCCAAACAAAATATCATGACTCAGACAAAATACGACCACAGTTACAACGCTATCAACCAACCCTTCGGTAATCGCGAAACAAACGTGAACCACAACAACCCTCCCGCGGGTCTTAAAAAGCATTATTTAATAATTCACCTTCTTCTTTGACTCATCAATTTTCATCGCATCGTGTGCACTCATCTCTTGAGGCGCATATAGTACAAGGGCTCCTTCGGCATACGGATCGAATAGAGAACAACGTAATCCACTGCGCCGTAAGCCAAGTGCTTTGTTACTTAGTGTTCCTACATTTTAGTTATATTACAACTTTATCGCTCAACAGATATTATTGTTTACTTCCCTTACAGTAAAACTGTGAAACGTTTCGCATGAATTAATATCCATTTGTTGTGATAATCACTGTTTTAATACAAATAAAACGAAAAATACTTCACACCAAAATTAATACTCTTTTGAGCAAACAAGAGATGTTTAACTTCACGAGTAACAACAATACCTCAAAATTAATTTTGAAAACGTGGAGACAACAGTGTTATAAGACTCTATGAAATTCGATGGCTTCTCAAAAGTTAGCTTAGAGGGGTAATGAACTCTTGATCAGTTCATAGACTGTTCGACATAATAATACAACTGCCTGATTACTGGCAACAGGAGGTGAGTAGATAAAGGAAAGATTAAGTAGGAAGAGACTGACGAATATTCACACGGCTAAATAGCAATATACCCGAGATTCGAATTGTGTTATCAAATACACAACACAAGTTCGGATCTACGGGTTGACTGCCAGCCGCCTTCATATAAGAATGCAGATACTTTTTTTCATTGAAGAGGAATATTCATCGAGAAAGATGTTAGCAAGGCCATAGGTGACTTTTAAAATCAAACGCGAATCCCTACACATTCACCAATAACTCACCCAATAGATAATTTCCAATACGACAAAACTTACGAAAACAGGTGAAAGTACAACACATCAACGATTGATCAAGTAACTTGCAATAAGAAGAATTAAAAAATGTTACCAACATATCCAGGTAGCGGAACGCGAAATGGTTTGCTGAGAAGCCTTTGAATCATTTCTTCATGTTGCCGATGTTCTTTCTCACCGAGCTCGTTGGTTCTACATGGTCTCAACAGTTCATTGGCACGCAAAGGCTGTAACGTCAAATTTCAGTGAGTAGAACCGAATGCTGCTTATCAAACTTTGAAATATAAATTTAAAGCTTGTGCTCTATGCTAGGGCTACTTATTGGGATAGGTGAAATACTAACACTCTACTCCTAAGCGCGCAATTTATTGAATCAGCAAAATAAATTCACACTGAACGAAGAGGAACACACTTATCGCTTGAATTTTGGTAGCTGGAATCGTAGGGAGTAAGTAAAAATTAAATTGGTGGGCAAATCTATAGAATAAGAACGTCAATAAGAGGATTAATGAGAGCAGCGAATTGCTGTAAAGATGAAATACCGAACACATGCGCGTCCAACCCGGGCACCGAAACGTGTATTCAAATACCAACACGATTTCGGAGCTACGGGTAAAACGCACATCGCTTGGTAAAACATCGCTGCAATGAACAGGCACAATCCGTTCTTCGAAAAGCTTTCGGGACTACTTTGTACAATGTGAAAGCATAAATCCTCCTTATTCGGAATCCTGGTTTCTCAACAGAATTGTTTCATTTGAAGAGAATTCATATCAGGTACAAATCCACTGACTGTTAAATTTTTGTTTGAAGCTTTTTGACGCTTCGGTCGGTTATTTTCCACTTCGTCATCATTCGAAGGGGACCCGCGACGTACTAATGACACATTTTGAACAGGAGATTGCGAAGGTGCTAGACTTCGCCGCTGCAAGAGTCCCAGTTCAATAAGAGACAACGACAGCACGCTATAAAAGCGGTACTTTTGCTGATAACTGGCGTCACTGCGCCATCAGATGCTCGTACACTTCACACGTAAGTCGATGCCTATGCGTTAGCCTCATCACTGGACTAAGCGTAAGTCTAAGCTTAAGCATACTCCTGAATTGCATACCTACACATGGGGCTAAAAGGTAATCTAAGCACATGCAAGCAGTGGCGCCCGTTATCGGCAAAAGTGCCATAAACCAAACTTGCTCACTTCATTTAACCAAGAATTCAAGCTAAGACCGACTAAACCTACCATGCGTTATCAATTTATCTTGATGCGAATCAGCTTCAAGCGGGTATGAACTTCTTCAACGTAACTGATCACCGATCACAAACTAATAATTTAGTGGATTTAGAACTTAACGACCAAATAAAATATCATCATCCACAAAAACTAGTGGTGAGTAGGACTGAAAAACAAACATAACACATAGACATACATGCAAACGAGCAGCTGCACTAAATTCAGTTCCACATAAAAATGATATTTTAAGGAACAAAACACCATGCCCATAGACAACACAAATCGTACTATAACGGTAACGATTTCTCTTGATCAATGAAAACTTGCCCACCTGACCTGTAACAGTATATGAATAAGAGAAAAAGAAAAACAACACAAGACCAAAGCGCAACGAAAATCATACGCCAACACACAGCCAATCAAATTTATTTGGGACCGAACGCCACGTATCGTATTTTGGCGCTCGCCTCGTGCAAATCTTCTTGTGAGGACTCCATCAATCTGCTGCAGCGCTATATCAAATACCACAACACCCCAACATCTTCTCTTTCAATCATTAATTACTGAACAATACATTTTCATTTTCAAAACCACACTTATACCGCTACCTGCACCAGAAATTTGTTCGTATTCACTTAATTTTAACAATAAAGATGCAAAGAATCTTAGACACCCCAATGTTATCTCGTTCTTAGTTTTCACTTTGACGGCGTCGAAACAATATACCGCAAATATGTACCGCAAATTTATCAGCGAACACATTCTAAGCAGTCAGCATGTTTCAGTCATAGGCAAACCTATGAATGATTTACTCGTAATGATCCGAAAGTTCCTCGTTGCCGTACTTTATCAAAACACATTGTTCTCGATTTTGTTCGGCATTTCGGTATTGCCTTTCATTCAGTTTCATGATTTCATATGACATAATTGAAAGCAATGTGGTATACTTCAACCATTTTTGAGCTGTTGAAGCCGATTTATTTTTACTGTTTCATGCACTGCTCTTATAAGCACGTTCAGTTGAATGCTAACATACCGCAAAACTTGACTATTATTAGCAAAGTTTCTCTTTTGTTTGCAGCATGCAACTGAAAACTGAAACCCTCAAATTCAACACACTAATTTGATCCCTTCTCGAGCAGACTTATGATTATTGATGATGAGCTCACCATACGAAAACACAACAAATTACCTCATTTCAAGAATTCAAATGCCCATTCAAAAAACCTTGCGTATTTCAAAAATTCGAACCTGCAAGCTTATAAATCATTATTGGCAAATTGCCTTGCACATTCCGAAAAAGAGACCACCCATGAACTGACGGGTAATCCGCTCGAAAATATTCACATCGTTAAAAACATCACCGTTTTGCTAGGGACGGTGATCGTGATTGTAGCGAAAATGTCTTCTGTTGCAGTTGTGAATGTAAAGATCAACCACAAAACATTCTTCATAATAGTGAATGTTTATTCCAAACAACAAAACAAAAACGACGGAGAAGTCGAGAACATAACTAAACGCACCACTAAACGTTTCCTGTCATTGAGAATAACTTCACTCTAAAATCAGACGATGAATCATCCGACTAAACTTTTCTACATCAAAGCAAAACAATTTAATCACGTCACACATACAACGACTAGCGTTTTTACCTGTTCACAACGAAGACCAGTTTAAATAATAAACATTACGCTGCTTTCAGGGATGCACTCAAAGTTTAGAAAACATTAATACAAATATACACGTGACACTACGGGACGGAACTGATGGAAATTTCTTCAAAAAAAAACAAACTTTCAGATAAGATCGTTTTAGATCAACCAGTGGTAACGGCAACAAGCTGAATATAGACTGAACGGAAACATACAGCAAACTTACATGTGCCACTGTAAAATTCAAAGTAAAATTTTGCTTGCTTACATATTAGCGGACTCACTGACAGGAGATGTTATGGAATCGCCGAAAGAGTTCCTTGAAACAGTGAATTAGTGGCGCAAATGCAACACAGATTAGCTTAATGAATGAATCGTTGAATATAAAATAATTATCAAATTAAAGCATGTATGAACTTTTTCATCAAACAGAACGAATAATCAAAAAACATTAAAGGCATAGGACTGATGGGAACGGAAAAAAATACAACAGCGAGGAGATTTGTTGATGGCGTGAAAAAGAGAAAAAATTTCAAATAAGAAAGCAAGGCATCTGGAACACAAAGCATCACCGTCGTTACTGATAAGAAATGGACTTTTTCTCCAACAAAAAATACTGAAACTGAATTGAACACCTACAGCAAACAAGTTATTATCATTGGGACTATACTTCAACTATCAACTTTTCGTGACAATAGTTAGAACAATTGCCAATGATTCCTTGCTGAATGATTGGCAATCGACTGAAATCAACTGAATGAATAAATCAGATGAAGTTTCGTTTCCAACACTTCGAATGGATAAGCATTGTTGTGATTAGAGTTTTTAAATTAAACTAGCGCTGAGTTAAGCATAATCAGAACGGTTGTTGAACAAATGAAAAACGCAGTACATCTAGGATAATTCAGCAAGACAGTCGTTCAAAAGAAAACTGTGCTTATTCTGAAAGTATAATAATTTTATGAAGAGATGATAATTCACTCGGTTGCCGCAGATTCGATAGTCACAATTGACACATGGATTGAAAGATAAAATAGACAGATAATAAGTCATAAATGTGTTGCGATGATGAATTGTTAGTTGTTATTAGCAACATCAAAGCAACGATCTCCCACTTCAGCTTCATATGCTTCGATCAATTTCGCAGTTATCTCCTGAAATTGGAACAAAATCTTCATTGACTCATTCATATGACTGTGCTCGTATTGTTTTTTAAAGATTATAACCAATGGCGGACGCACGACATGGGATGTATCGCACGGTGCCGGGTCAATCTGTCTAAAGATATTTAGTTTAGCGACAGTTTGCCTAAAGACACGTTGCCTAACGGACAATTTGCCGAACGAACATTTTGACAAACGGACATTATGCCTAAGGAACAGTTTGTCTGTTAGGCGAAATATCCATTAAAAAGCGTAAATTAGGCGAACTGTCCGTTAGGCAATGTGTCTGTAGGCAAGCTGTCGTTAGGCTAAAGGCCTTTAGATAGATTGATCGGTCACGGTATCGCACACCCGTCGTCCATTCCCAGAACAAAAAATTGAATTTCAGCATGCGGCCACAACATATGTGTGATTATTTCGAGTTAGCTAATGGACCCGCTGTACTAACATTAAAACAAATGGACTGAATAATCGTCCACCCAATCTTTTGTGAAATATCCAAAGTGCCGAAACCGTCTTCTTTCGAAAATCCACTTATTACATCTTGTATGTATTAAAAAATATGCCATGTGAAGTTACGTGCTAAGAGAATGGTATTTGGACAAAAGATTAATACAGAGCCATTTGAAAAGAAACAAAACTTTACATTTGCAACATCTTTATTGTGGAATTCGACAACTTTTCCATTTGAAGCGCCCATTCCTAAGAAACCTTTTTGTCGCTTTTTCAATTCCAGTTTTACCCCTTTCTCGATCGCTTCAGGTGGTTTCATCTCCATAAATAAAATTTGCCAATCCACACCCCATGAACCAACAAGATCACTTCTTTTAACTAGCATTACACGTCTGTAATTTATTCATGTACAGACCCCTCTGATGTAATCAATTCACTTTCCAATTAGAAATACTTCAGAGAATATGCGAACAAAATATCTTTCAAAAATTGAATTTTTGGTACTTTCCCTAATAGAACTCATACAATAAATGATCATACACAAAATTAAACTTGACTGAATGATTTGAAAAGAAAATAAGTATAAATTGATTCACTCTTGCGTAACAATGAAGACGCATTTGTCTGTGATTGGAGCATGGGCAACGAAATGATCTGTATCTGCAATTGCACCGTGTTCAACATCCTGCAAATGAAAATTTATTCCTCTTTCATTCAACGCCGAATACAGATTTTTTTTCGAGAAACATACAAATACCGACCGAATGATGATAAATAACGAGATCAGTGAATTAAAATAAAATATAACAGATGACAGTGTTCGATAGTTTATAGAGAGTGGTCGAAAGGAAACACTCAAAACGATTGAATCGAAGAAAAAATATGCATTTCGACGAAGCCGTAGGAAAAAAATATGGATAAGGTTAGCAAACTTATTTGAACTGCTCATATTCATGCAACGCACTTCCGTCAAATGCAAACTGCAACAACTAACCTTGAAAATTTTAGCTCCCAGAGCGAGTTTCTGTGAATACGGACGAACAACATTGTCAGCAAGGATGACACGAGGTGGTCTCAATGGTTTTGTCTCTTCAGAACCACTTGTAACCCTTTAATTAAGCAGATGAATAAATGAAAACAAAACAATTAATAACGAGAAATAGACATTACGTTTTAACAGCATCCAAAGAACTGCTAGCGAAATCGACCACTCCAGAAACAGGTCTCACAACTGCGCCAACAAGACCCACTCCAAGACCTTTTGCAAATCCTCCAACTCCACCGGTGCGGGCACCTTAAAAATATACTCATATCAACATTGTCAGATAGCAACAATGATACTATTCTCTCAATGCATGACAATGTTTCATATGAAAATGACTTGCAATATCCTTAATGAAACGCATTATACCTTCAATTGGTTTTGATACCACACCCGTTATACCCTCATAAAAGCCTTGACCAATACCCTTAGTACCACGTGCCATACCCTCACTGAAATTTTGAGGTCGTCGATTGATCGCTTGTTGACGTTTACGTTGATATTCGTCATCCAACGTCAACGCTGCCACACCCTGCAGTTTCATATTGCAACGTTCTACTAGCATAGAACACTTGTTATTCAATTCTTTATTCCTTTCTACTCACAAACTAATTTTTAGCGTAAGCGCGAGTCGAGCTGATTATTTATTCGCTTGAAACACAGATAAATCCAACGAACAACACCACTAATAACTGGCATCAGAAAGAATCAAAAACAAACTTTGCCAATTGTTCCTGTAATTCTTGACACGGCTCCCGAAGCACCTCCAACCGTAGCTCCGAATAAACTCGTCAATCCGATTGCTACACCTTCCGCAAACTCTTGCGGACCTTGTATAGCACCCTGAAGCGGCATATATCAATCGATTAACAAATTTCGATAAACGACACCCAAAAAACACATTCTTTCTATAGTGAAGTGAACAGGAAAGAAGAGAAAAAAAACAATGAATGAGATGAACTTACTTGGAATGGCTGATAGAATAAATCCTCGACACCGGTGCTAAGATCACGAACCAAACCAAACGGATTGCCAATAATGTCAAGACCAAGCACGAGCACATACAACTGTTTGATAGCCTGTTTCATATAGTGCGAAACAACCTCGGTTTGCAGTTGCTGACGATTGTAGAAGACGAATTTGCGTTCAAAGAATGCCAATCTGTGAATAAGTGTACGTTCTCAACTATCTAGCAGCATCAATCAGTAAGTGAATTGATGATCGACAGACTTACTTAAAAACGACATCTTGCAATTCGGTGAGCGTTACACCAACGCTCTTTAGAAGAACATTTATGAACTCAGACTGAATTGGTAACGCCGCCTCTTTGGCATCTTTGTCTTTTGCACCTGATGAACCCCCTTGTGAGAACGACAAGTGAATCTGAAGTAGAAAGCAATTATTTTCATTGCAAACATCATTTGTTGCCGAATGACATTCAACTTTATTCTTAATTTTTACGAACTTTTTGTAAAAACGAAAACACAAGATAGCTATCAAGATTCTTAAGACAGCATATCAAGTCATCCCTTAATCCATGCGAAACAGGTGGAATTGTCCGCTAGCCGAACTCTATAAATAAGGTATCTTAGTCTACATCTTCTACTTCCTCCCAACTCTGGGCCAACTACCGGCCATATTCTCGCACTATCAGTTTCAACAATTATTCGGTGTCTAAATTCTGCTATTATGCGCTGATAAACCTCTTAGCAAGAATAAATAATCCTCCCGTCAACCTGTAAAACCCTACATTCGAGCCGTCAACATCACATTCAACTGTCACTTCATCAGTGATATGTATCAATTTCCTACTATTGTATTTCATTGGTCACCTATCTCATTATATGATCCGATCCTTCTTGCTGAATTACGAACTGACAATAAATAAAATGAATAAACATGCCATAAGAGGCGATATATGAAGATCGTTATAAAAAGCCTTTTGTTGCACGGCTGTTGCGGTGAGGGCCATTTGTGACAGTAGATTTTGCGTTAATTCGAAATCTTTTTTAAATGAGTCATTGGTGTATGGCTTGAGATCGGCTTCGTTGGTGAACAGCGTTAAGAGAGCATTCAATAAGCCCTGATCAACCTGCACTGCGAACTCTTGTACGAGCAGATGCAGATACTTGATCTGGACAACTCGGCTGTGCTCTGATTGACACATGGTGAAACTGAACTCGGTGAATGGCTTTGCGATATTGTCTGCGAGCACCGATTTGGGTGGTGGTACAACAGCAAGCACACACGGGAATACACACGCACTGAGTTGATTGTCCACTTGAAGATGGTTCAACTTGAGATGCATTTGAGTCTGATGTTGACTCTGCCGATACTGCATCCACAGACCTGTTTGGAACTGTCGCCGGATAGCAACTTCTCCTTTCCTCTTCTTCCATTTCATACGGCTGAAATCCACCTCTAAACCATCGACGACGGTCGTTCCCTCGCTTTCGGTTTCTTGCCACTGCTGATACGCACTCTCGAGGGCATTCAGCATTTTTACCGTGAACAATTTGTATCTGGATTTATATTTATATTCCCAAACAATATCTGATGATGCTATACCCATATATAAGATCTCTTCAGCCTTCAAATTATTGACCAGTGATATTCCGATACCCTGTAATGAGAATTCAATTTGCTGGTTGATGCGTTCCACCTCGTAAGCTTGATGCGCCATTGTCATCACAGCAAAATCATCAGTGAATAACACCACTCGTTGTCGTCCATTCAAGAAGGAAACCCAATAGTACTCGACATTCGCTGACGGCTTATAGGTGTCAAAAGCGTTCATGAAAAGCCCATCTTGATGTGACGCGGCATCGCATTTCCACTCCAGTTCACGATCCTTTATCACATCACTCCATGTGAACATACACGACTCCCATGCTTCCAAACGTTCCATCGAACGAGCGCCTATATCATTATTTATGAACGAGTCGCTTATTAAGCTACCAAATGAGTAATATCAATGAAATGAAACCTTTTTGTGAGAATTCAATGGGTCGTGGTGAAGCGTTCATAATGAGGGCAGGTGCCATTCCAGATTCGAACGGTTCAACACGAATCACTGAGGATGATTCACCTAACGTGCATGTTACATACACTCCCAAGTGCTATAATTTATTAATTCATTATCAAAAGACAATCTCAATTCAATCACTCACTTCATTATTGATTTGACAAAATCCTTCGAAATTCTCCGTGAACGGGAATAATATTGATTCGTCCTCAGTTCCTGCGTATCTAACCATTAAAAACTTGCGATTTCTGGTTTGTCGTGGCCACATTCCAATGCACTAAAAATGAAGTAATTCATCGTTGAATTAATATCATTCACAT
Organism: Anisakis pegreffii; assembly: GCA_035041965.1. Classification (NCBI taxonomy): domain Eukaryota; kingdom Metazoa; phylum Nematoda; class Chromadorea; order Rhabditida; family Anisakidae; genus Anisakis; species Anisakis pegreffii. The sequence continues at coordinate 31,519 of JAPYMA010001329.1, read as the reverse complement.
AATATTCTTAGCAAACATAATCGTCTATATTTCAGATAAATCCAGTGGAGAAGGTATGCATTATGATCGATTTCGTGCTTCAAACACACAACACCTATTAATCCTAACTGCTACCAAATGATGCATTCGGTATTACAGATTAATAGATGATTATCATGCAAAATATAATATGTCATATGTTTGAGAAACTTCTATTCAGCGAGACAACTGAAAACATTTGAATGTAAGACGATCATCTAAGAAGTAGGAATTAATTGATGAACTGATTCAAAAGTTTCAGTCACGAAACGGCTACAAACCTTTTCAGGTTCCACTTTAAGCCACTCATCGTAACCGAATTCTTTGGCTTCAATTGTGAACTGACTGATATTATTGATGAGGTAGAATGGTGAGAAACTGACCACTTTAGTAAGACCTGATTGGCATAAATAGACATCTAATGTCATCTGAAAAAGCAGCAATAACAAATCAAACGAGTCTTCTTAATGAACTGCCCAAAGAGTGATACCTACCTCAAAATCTCGGTTATCACCCTTACATAGAATGCGTCCTGCATTACCAACTGCATCCAGCGGAAATTCATCGGACCACAGTGCGCCTTCGATTTGTACCTTAGCCTAAAAGTGGAGGAAAAACGTTATTTCAACAATTTAATTCCTTGAGTGAATAAATTGAGTGTTCTCATTTTGATATCATAAGAAACACACTAACCTTCTTCTTATTCAGGAAATCATTCGACGAGAACGGTAACAACGCAGGCTCACTGAACGAATCCTGTATAACGGTTACGTCTGACTGAAAATTTGGATTACCAAAGTATTGAATGTGATTTATTTATTACAGCACCACAAAGAATTATTTATCTATATACAAAAATTTGACACAATCTATGAAATAATTCATGAGCATTTTATCATCTAATAAACTCATTAGAAAGTATTCCGAAGGAACATCATTCGATCGGAACAGCTAAAATGTTCTAAAGGAACAGAAACAGTTGAGAATGGACAGGGACAAGAGGCAAGATCAGGAACATGAACCATAATAAATGAATCGATAGGAGAGAGAGATGACAACGACCCATTGTAATAGCACCATTTTGAAATTGAAAACGAGTTAAGCAAGTAACGAAACTGCATCACAGATGACTCGAAATTAGTAACATTTCATCACCTCTAATAGATGACGAAATTCAATTTGAGGACCCTAAATTGTTACCCCTTTAAAAATGTTGGGATGAGGCAAAGGAGCCACAAAATTCGCTGTTCCACGCAACATACTGAAATATCCATAGAACAATAAAGAAATGTCAAAAAATTAAGTAAATGCGAAGAGATCAACTGCAAAAAGCGAAGCAGATAAAATACCTTAGCAGAAAGACTATTCTTGCGACACGATACACATGAAGCCGATCTAGCTAATGCGTTCGAACTGCTCTCCTGAATATCCACATATAAGTACACATCTGCCTTAGTATCATTTAACAATTATTTCGCTGTTCTCAATTCTTTTAAGCACTCGTTTTCATTGTAGCTGTGCACATATGTTTGAGTAGGGATCAGTGATGCTTAAACTCCGAAAATGCGGAGTTAAGAATTTTAAAAACGTGGAGCCAGAGCTCGGTCAATTAGACATCACTGGTAGGGATGAACGTGCATTGCTGCATGCTCTGTAGTAGTATGTTGTGAGGATGGCGGCATTTCGGGCACCCTGTCTCCTACTTTTTCTAGCCAACCGCATTTTCGCGGTGTCCGGCTGCGAAATTTCGTCCCCGACTTTTCCCCTGCCCGACTTTTTCCCGTCCCCGCAACACACTACTCTGTAGTAACAGATTCGACAACCCAATTCACTGGCATACAGTCTGAGGAGAAAGAGCAAAAACAGAGTTGAAAGCATTAGGAGATGAACTGAAGTGGGGATCGGGAGGTTAGGAATAACAGCGATAAGATCTGTGCATTCAAATCTCTAATCGAATACTGAGTTAAAAGCTGAGTAAAAATAAGATTTTTTTTGTAGTTGTTCGAACCTTGAATCAAATTGCCAAAGAAGCAAGAAAGATCTCAACATTTCACCTACATACAAACATGAGCAAATCCTTTAGCGGTCAGATTGCCTCTATATATTTGAATTAGAGAACAGCGAATTGCATCCAGTGTTCTCTTACCGAAAAGCTATTGATATCTTTTAGAAACACAATAGAATTTAAAAAAACAAAAACAAGAAAACAACTGAAATTAATGACAATGAAAAAGGATAAACAAAGAAGCAGAAATTATAACTTACAATATATTTGAGAGTTTTGCCGGTATTGTTTACGAACCAATAAGGAGCATAAATTTGAGCAATTAAACGACGTTGCTCGGTGCTCCAGTGAATACCAAGATTCTAAACAAATTGCGACTTAATTACTTAAGGAATGAATATTTAAAAATTATACGAGACAAAACTTCGTTGACACAAAAATCTATCATAATTCAGCAATGAACAAGAAGATGAACCAGTTCTTTGTCGTTTGAACGCAGTGTGACAACAGCCAGATCCGGTGGGTCTGCTGGGAACAGCAAATCAGTCGTATACACTTCATCACGATATTTCACCTGAATAATCACTTAATTCATGCAACGCTTATAACGTAATAATTCATCATTGGGCCAGAAAAGTTCAAAAGAAATTTTAAATTTTTACCTCAAATTTGATACTATTTCCAGGTACCACATTGAGTGCGACTTCGTCACCACCAGCTAAGTCTTGTTCAACCTATAAAACTGAACAATGTACTTTCGAAAAGTTTTGAATGAAATTATCGTTTATGTCACTATTAAATGAATCGTTTTATTGTAATATAAAGAGAGGAATCCCTGTTGGATTTATATTCATAATGTCAACGATAATAATGATGATGATCAATAATAACAATTAATAATAATAATAATAACAGTCAAGCTATTATTAGAGTTAGTTATAAAGAATTAGAGATAAACTAACGAAGAAGTAGTAAATTAAAAGCAGAACAAACCGATGAAAGAACTCGAAGATTGAATGGTAACAGGTTTTGTAGAGTGACGGTCGGGTAGATGTGAACAACGAAGATGCGTTTCGATAAATCACCACGACTCTCCGCCTTGACAGGCACCTCTTCGACAACCAGTGCAGCATACAAGCACTGCTTAGTACCCTCTTCATCACACCTCACCATATATCGAGCTTTGTCTTTAAACTCACTCCAAACGATCGATTCGTTGCTCATTTCATATCTGTACTAATTATAATATTACAAAGAGAGATAGATATGAAGAAGCGAAATGCACGCACCTATCATTAGCTGGCTTTACATAGAATTCACCATTCGAATTGTACAGAAGTGGTAAGGCAATATCGAGTGGGTCAATGCCAGGTTCAACCACACCACACAAATCGAGCATACCATCGCGCAGAGAATGCACTTCGAATGGTTCGGTCATGTGGTTCAAGAACTGAACACCAGAACGCAATATGATCAAACGCCTCGAATCCTCCACTCTCGTCTCGATGACCACTTCCCATTGCTGACCGTCGTCACACTGTCTCGGTAGAGCGAATGTTCTTATTTCAGCACGCATCACATTCACTTCCCTCTCGGTTTGCATCTCTGTAAAGACGACTCGCAAATCCGCTCGACCAGCCCTTTCTACGTTTCGGTTCAAGCCGATCATTTCCTTCTCTGCTTCTGGCACCATCAAATCAACAAAACTACCAGCTGTTGCATCCGTTAAACCGTTCTCACCACCCAACTGCAACACCATTACTATATGTGTTTATCCACAAATACAATAAAATTACACTGAACAAGAAAATATAAAAATGATGTTGCGATAACAAGAACAAAAACAGCAAAATTAAGTCATGTTCGTACCTCAAGAGTAAGTGAACTCGCTACTTTCACCGCGACTCCAGTATTATTAAGGATAAGATATGGACTGGTTCCAGGTAATGAGATCTGTTTTGGCGGCGTGATTTGTCGAGCTGCTTTCTCGAATGACTGAAACGACACTTCAGTTATTACCGCATCTGATGAAAACGTAAACAAGGAACAAATCTATACTGAACTCACATCAGACAGTTGATTGAGTAATTGAAGAAATGATTTAGTGACTGTCACATTCAGCATATCACTTGCACGCATCTCGATTGACTGTTTCGGCGGTGCAATTGCACCCTCACCGAGCACTTCATCATCACCATGCGTTCGCATCTGAATTTTAATCCGAGTGGCTATGCTCGGCTTCGGTATTCGGTTTATTTTTAGCAAATTATTGCTTGCTTGTGCAATGTTTCATACGCCGATTACTATGCATCTATTTGGTTAGATTCATTGATTCCGAAAGATTACTGGTTTACAGCTGTTGGTTGTTCTAAAGAGCGATCGTTGGGCGCGTGTTCAATATATCAAGCGGGATGTATTTTCGGGCTCTTTTTGAGTGCCTCTCTCTAGAAATCATCGGACAATACGAGAGAGTAGCCCAATATCTCTGTGCTCGCCAAATCAACAATCGAAGTTTTAATTTTTTGAAGACAGACGATTCCGAACGCTTTCATTGTTAGCTGCGCAGAAAGACGCAAGGAAGAATGTCATAACAGAGAAGCATAAACTCGTATTAAGGTGCAGTTATTGATTAAACAAATGAATAGTTATTATTACTGCTACTATTATTTATTATATTTGATGATGAACAAACGTTCCGATTATCGATGCAAACGTTAGTTTTGCAGAGAAAAAAATTAACAGCTGAAGTAGTTAAGATAAGAAGAGCCAAGTGAAGTGAAGAATAAGACTTTCGTAACCTCCATATCAATCTTCCAACTGCGCCATTCTCCTTCTTCCACTTCAACCGGTTCAATTACGGGTTCCCAAACTGAGAATTTTTCGTTGTAATATGAAACCTGAAGAAAATGAAGTGATAGTATAGCACAAAGCAGTGATGTGATGTGTATATATACCTGCAGATGAACAGTAGCATCGACACTCAGTAGAGCACTCCAGTTAGATGCGACCGCGTGCAGGCAGCTTTCAACAAGGATCATTGGTGTGGTCACTTCACCAAGACCTGCCTCGAGTGTGATCAACAGCGACTTCATACTGACCGTTGCCTTGATTGCAAAATGGATGCGATAAAACAACATTGCATCGATCAACACTTATTATCAATCAACTTTCTTATCTTGTGAGTTCTTATCTTACCTGTTCTTGATGACTCAGTTCAGCAACAACATCAATACCAGCTTCCATATCTTCCTCGCCATCATTAGCCACATTGAACCACCAGTGTTTACTACGATCCACTTTTTTCTTATCCCAATAATTTGGATACTTTTTCAACACTGGACGGCGTTTCATCTCGGCATCACTCTGAATTATATCATCAAACATTTTATAATGCCACAAATATTCTTTGAAGAGTATCAGAACTTCACGCTGGCACACTGATTTTACAATTAATTTTACGTTTATTTCCGTTTCAAACCATCAAAAGCGATAACGATCACTACGCGAATTTCTGCACGTTTAAGTGCGAATTACGTGGATTGTGTACTGCATTACATAAAAAAATGAACCTTTGGTTGGTTGGCGGCCGAAAAGCTGGCACTGACTGCACTTAGCAGACGAATAATGCAAGGCGAAACCTTGAGGTGCATTTCACCGATATCGATATCAAAAATCTGCGATTTTGTTGCATCGTCGATTGTTCCTTTGAAACCGAAATCGACTCTATTCAACACCTGAAAGCAATGAGAAGAATACTCATGTGACTGGTGTTGCTTATTGACTTTGAGCAAATGCAAGTAGAATTCAAACGACCATTTGGCGTTATTAATCATTTCAACTCAAAACAGTAATTAACCAGTGATATTTTACTCTTTTTTTGCGTTCATGTCAATGAAAAATAAATTGAGAATACTTGATATGGTGATCGATTTCGTTTTTCGACAGCATAATAGGCACTCAACATCTGAACATTTCTCACACCACCACTCATATGTTGTACATCATTTTCCTGCAAAAGTTCACTTCTCAAAACTTACATCTATCTCATCAATACAACACTATTAAGAATTCATAATGCAAAAACAACAACAATATCTATTTCTCTCAATTTGCTTGCATTCAATAACAATACTCAACAATAACAAAAGCAAACTGTGACTGATTCGAATGATCATAAACTTCAATTCGTTAAAAGCTCTTGGTAAGAAGCTATAATCAAAATGAAAACAAACGTGTTTCGCGTTCAAATCACAACTGAACGATAGAATAAGTGCTTGCGTTTGTTGAGGTTTGTTTGAGTCTTCCACTAATATGATTTCAACTTCACGCATTTTGCAGTCCATCGTTAATGTACCTCAAACCCATCATTCAACTCATCAAAAGGGCAGTAAATGGTACCGATTGAGATGATACTAGTATGTAGTTAACTTTGAATAGAAACAAACACGAAAGGAATGGATACCAGAAGATGGTTGTGTAACGGGCGTAGTTCCCTTTGTGGGTGCTGGAGTACTTGTTTCACTTGCTTTCGTGGTTATTTCTTTAGGGAATGGTGCATCATCTTCGACTGATTTCGGCAAAGTGAAGAAACTTGCAAGTGCACCCAAAAACTCGGGACATAAACAGAGGAAAAATGCTGATGATGAAAAGTTCACTGAAACACAAATTTGTTTTGATACTCACTTAAACAGTAGTTATTCAAAGTTTTTTGGATGAATTTAAATCAATGAAAGTGGGATAAATTTAATCCGAAATCGAATCTAATTATGCTACGAAACATTCACTATACGCAGCACAATTGATGCTGCTAACCAAAATTTGTTCTATTTATACACCAGATCAAATTAATATTCATCGATGAATACCGTCACCAATATCAAACCATTTCAACTCGGGATATAATCGAATAACGAAACGCAATCAAAATCAACAAACAATTTGAATGATCACTAACCAACTTTATCATTCTTTGCACTCTGCATGAAATGCACATGAACAAATTCATCTTGTTTCTTTCCTGTTCTATCGACCTTAACCACTCTCTGATCAGTTGAGAACTGCGCATCTTTAGATTTCAATAGATACTCAACTATGTTCAAAAAGTGAATACTGAAAATAAGTTAAGAAAACGAATGCCTGCCTTCTTATCGAGCAGTCGAGTGATACCAACGGCTGCTTTTCTTTGATCGTCCATAATGAATGTACCCAAACTGAGTGTGACATCCATAGAGCCATCTTCCATTATTGAACCATTCACTTCAAGTAGCATAATGTGCATTCCCGCAAACGCTGCGTCATCCTCACGAGCCACCACGCCAGCATTCTCTTCCTTCAATTTGCGCTGCTCATTCAGTTGCTTCAATCGAAAAGCAAAGTAAAAATATACACACCAAATAAGACGATCCAGAATAGAGTGAAGCAGCGATTTCATCCATCTTGAATCGAAACACGATACGTTTCGCAGACTTTTGTGAAGGAGGAGTTGCCGAACTAATTGCTTTCGATTGTTTCCTTTGATTGTCACCATCCTTCTCTTTAGACTTGCTCTGCACCACTGCCGCGGGTTGTTGACTTTGGCTTGATGCTTGTATCGTTTCTTTCTCATCTGCACCTTCTGCCAAATTACCACTCAACGTTTTCATTACTGTTGCGTAATCTTCTTGAGACATTTTCAACTGAAACTCGTCATTATTTGCTCCATATAAAAAGTATATAATACAGGCAACGCGCTCTTATATTGGATGACTCGATTTGGAGAAACAAAAGCGTTGCGGTATTAAGAGTGCTAATGGCAATAGTAAAATAACACAGCGATAATGATACTGATAAGTCCTCAGTCAGAGCCTCAATTATGACGCGCAGAGCAAGACTAATCTTTGGCCAAAATCAGAATCCTGAGTATAAGCCTAAGCCTAGACATCAACCTGAATTGCGGCCAACTGAAATTAGAATGAAGCTGCACCTACGTCTAAAATGCTCGCCTAAAGTCTTAAATCTAATCCTTAGCCTCAATCTAAGCCTAAGTTTGAGTCTAATTTCAACTGACGGCAATTCAAATCGATCAAATATTCACTTTGTTGTATTATGGTGCAGACAAGAGTACAAATAATGTTACTATTTCTATTAATACTATTCCTGTTATGATGGTCCATAAAATCCAATCGAATTCTGGCAAGTTGAAACACTGCGAGAATCACATAACTGTTGATAATGAAAACGGAACGGTCAATTTAGTTATCATTTCAAACAAAGCAGATTTAAATTGATACTTACACTTATTTTTGGCAACTGAGCATCTACAAGCAGTTCGGGCTTATTTTTGTACCATGAAAAGCACAGATTGCGAGATATCGACAACGAAAATGACAACGGTTCCAAAATTTCACATTTCGCCGTCACTGTATTCTCAGCCACTTTCTCCGTCAAACGACCACTACAAACAATTCAAAACTTAAATAATCATTACTGCATCCTCATAACTGGCAATCTGCAACGAGAATAAGAATAAATGCAGCAAAATGAACTAACATCGCAAAATTAACGTCCGAAAGGACGATACTCATATTGTCGATTACGGCTTTCGGTTCTTCAGCGATGTTCGAAAATTTATTATTAATTGACAGTTTACCTGAATGTTGCATTAAAATCAGAAATACTTTATCAGTTGAAAGAATACAATCTGTGAGATGCCCAAGAAGAGGAAAATGAAGAAACAAATAACATGCCTAAATCAACCACAAGTGCATCGAATGAATCTGACTTCTGAGGGATGACAATCGTCGGAGCAGCTAACTCGACATCAAGTTGGATTCTCGGCGGTGACTGTTCCATTATCTGCGCTGCTTTCTGAGCTGCTTCGGTCGCTTTTTCGGCAGCGATCGCCTGTGCTTGTGCTGCCGCACGAACTGCTTCCGCTTGGAACGGCTCTACCCATTTCTAGAAACACATTTTTATTTCTCTTACTAATAACATACGAATAGAACAGGTTAATGAAAAAGACCATACCATAAGTCTGATAAGCCAAATGTTAAGAAAGATGAATCGCATCTGAGCGAATCGACATTTCACTGCCATATCAAGATCCGAAGCAGTCATTCGCTTCTTCTCTTCATCAGTTCGATTGAACTGAATGAATTGCAGAGTGAACATCTCCTTGTCACCGCAAACCGCCAACAAGTGTTTGTGCGAGGTGCTGTTGGTACGATCCTCCATTGTTATGGCACGCAAGCCCGCATCTAGAGTCATCGTCTTCTATAAACATCAAGCAGTTATTTGCACATCAATCACGACGTTCATCACATATATGCTAAGAAAACGTACAACTTTCATAACAAGTGATGTCCTGATATCAGTGATACTGAACGCCGTATCAAGGCTTTTGTTGGATCCGATTAAGAGCGACAATGCTTCAAAAGACGCATTCAATCGCATCTTTATAGTGCGATCACCTTGAGCTTCGGCTTCTTCCAACTGTCGTTTACGACGAACATCTTTCAAGGTGTGATCGGTCGCTTGCGGTTGTGAGCCGCTGGGTGTTATTACACTTAAAATAGCACAGTAGAGTCACTCTATCAATCACAAAACAACCAATGACTGACCGTTTTTGAATTTCTTTTTGCTGGTCACTTGCCTCCTCTTTGCCTGCTTTCTTCTGAATCTCTTCGACATTATGTTGTAATGATTCACCGAACGCTTTCAGTCCTATTAATGCTTCCTGCAAATTCATTTTTATTAAGCGTATTTCCTCTAATAAATAATTTTTTTCGCTCTAGGAGCAGAACCCTCTTCCTTCCACAACAACAACAACAATCTAATAAACCTGGTGCAGTGAAATGCTTAAAGTTTTGAATGTGATTGATATCGTTTGTTCAGTTGATTCGTATTCCGATGCAAAGAATGGACTCTCAGGATTCGCCTGCAATAAAACAAATTTGCAAACAAAAATAATCGCTTCAGTTATAACAATTCGTATCGATTTTATTATATTAATATGAGACACGAATAAGACAAGACGCCATACAGTTTGAAGAGAATAGTTGCACGCAAAAATGAACAAAATTACCTGCACAAAACTAAGAATTAATAGATTTTCGTCCTGTTTATGTGTGTTATCAATAAGGAAAAGAGTATCACGACCAGGCACAATACTCTTGAATTGTGGTTGTTCAATGGTCAGATCACCGAGCGTTGCTGTTACTAGCATATCGAATGTGCGCATTTGCAACTTGCAACCCATGCGCCGCACTTGTATGGATAACAGCACAGCATCTCGAGTTCCAATCACCACGCCCACCTTTAAAGCATAACCATACTTCATACTCGTCCAAATAAGGTAAAGAATAAGCGAACCAACTTGATTCAGATGTAACTCCAGCTCGAGCTGCACTTGTTGTTCATGCTTCTCTTTGTCTATAGTCGATTCAGACACTGTCGACGACTCCACTTGCTCACTCTTCTTGCTTTTCATTTTCTTCTCATCTTCAGGGCTAGTCTCGCCTATTTCTTCATCCACCTCCATCATGGCACGCATCTTCGCACGATCACGCAACTTTGCACGTTCGAACTGAATGTCATTCAAATATAAAAACTTCAGTCAACTCCATTAGTTGTTATTGTAGAATCGATATGAAATAAAAATTAAAATGTACAAACATCAGCTTGTGAAGTCAAATCAGATAATCCTTCAATTTCGGATTCGGGTGGAGGAGTTGGGATACTGAACGCAAGCGTTAACAGCTGCAACAAACGCTCATCTGACAACGACAGAACAATATCCGGCAGATTACCGAACACTCGCATCCTTAAAATACAGCAAATATCATTATTCATCTGCCATTACCAAATGGCACATCCAACAAATCGACTATCATAACACTAAATGAACATCATAATTTGACTGCATGAATGCCTTGAAAAACAACTGCTAAAAATCAACGTACTTGGGTAACTGTAAATCATCGATTGAGGATTTGTGTATATCGATTTCCATACCAGTTGGTCGTAGAACGTGAAGGTTTGATTTCGGATCTTGACGAGCTGACATTGCCGCACGGAAGTTATCTGCCAGAATCAGCTGTACATTCGTTAATTTGACGGCAAATTTATCGTAGGCCTGGCTCATCAGTTCTTGCATACGATCCATTTGTTGAGTCTGCATTGCACCAATTGTTTCATTAGCTAGTCACTCATATTATAGCAAAAGGTGAATGTCATACCGATGCGTCTTCAATAGTCGTAATAGTGAGTATGCCCAGATCAGTGACCAACGCAGGTTTCTCCTCAGCGAAAACGCCGCCTTGACAAATGACGATCGTTGCAGGTGCTATCTGAATATCCAACACCAACTTCGTCTTCGTTTCTACTGCATGTGCCAAGCCCGTCACTGAACGCGTCTTCACCTCCTCGTAGCGAGTCATCGCTGCTGTTGTTAACCTTCAATAGGTTCGCATGACACTAGAATGTCCCGATGACACTACAATAACAAAAGGAACATACTGATTCAAGCGAACACTTTCCGGAGGTCGGAGTGCATCTATGGCAGCGTTGACGGCAGGTGCATGATACTTTAGCAAAGTGGGAGCGATACTGAGCTTGACTAACTGATCGTAATTGACCTTATCACGATCCAACGGGTTCGTATCGATCAAAATACTTAACCACTGCGATGACTGATCCACCATTGATAACATCGCTTGACCACAACCATCCATCTCCACTGACTTTATGCCGCTCTCAATGCTGTAAGCAAGCCATTTACACTCTCATATAATCATCATTCATTAAATAAACTTACTTGATCGCTCTTGCTGAAGGACGCTGTTGAACTTTTGCAGTGAGCAATGAAAACTTCAAACTGAGTGCGTTTTCGATGACGACCATCAAAGACTTCAGTTCAACTGTGATCACATTTTCAACGAAACGCTTCGGATAATCCGTCGGAGGAGTGTTCTCCTATGAAATTGTCATAACTGATCTGTTCGAAATAAGAACCAACTTCATTATGTAAACAACTTAGTAGCACTAATCTCAAAACCATCACTTTTGGACTACTACGGATAACGGGAGTAATTTTTTAACTCTATGTAGTAATAAGCGGGTTACGAAACAAGCACTTAATTTCAGTGCAGTCTACCAGGCACTTCCTCCAATCTAAATGGGAATTAACTTTCATGAAATATAATCTCTAGTGCTCCTCTACTCTAACGATAATGCATATTTTTTGCGGCAAGAAAGTACCCACTTTATGTAACAGCAATATTTCGAGGCAAACTCTTTGGTATCAATTTCAATTTTAATTGCGGTACTAATTTCTCTCTTGAAAAGCATTGTATTGATCGATGTGTTGCGTTGACTTGAATCGAAACATGTTCATTTCTCTGCAGATATTATCTGGCAGTTCGCATATGATAGGTTCAGATACTGAAGCACAGACTGCGCAAATAATGTAAAAAGAAGTAATACAAGAACATCACCTACCTGATAATCAATTGCTTCGAAAAGTTTTGCTTTTTCTTCGGGAGTCATCGCTTGTTCGAACTGCGAAACGATATCGCCGGCAGTTGGCTTCGTTTCTTGTTCCTTCGTCGGCTCACCGCCACCCCACCTGAATTGAACAATCGACTAACTGCACAATAAAATCATTCTCACTTCGTCTGACTAATACCGCAAACGCTCATTCAGTGATTTCATGCATGCACAATTACCTACACAATTCTAATCAGTCCTTTTGCAAATTCACAACAAAACACATTAAAATACCAATAATTAAAAGTACCCCTTTTCAAACGTAAGAAACAAATGAAAGGAAGTGAATACGACTGAAGTAGTACTCACCAACTTTTCGCCCAACTGACCCATCCCTGAGGTTGATCTTCTAAACGCGTTAAACCACGTCTATCGATTTCCATATCAGCTTGCTGCCTTGCAATATTCAGATTGAACAAGTCAAGCTTCTTTTCAGCTTCCTACAACAACATACGATAAATATATTTGATGCGTACCCATCAAATCAAATTTCAATTCAAATTTTGAAATTCCACCACATCAATCCGAATGAGTGAACAAATTAAAATATCACGAGCGCTATCATGCAATACGATCAAACAGTAACAATTTAAAGGCACGGCACCTCTATCAGATTCGTATCCTCTTTACTAAGACTCTTTTCGGTTTGTTTCCTCAACCAGGCCTCTTTATAATTTTTCAGCAACTGTCGATGTGCCTTCATTCGTTCCCATGACCAGTTATTTCTTTTACGTCTTATATTCTCCTCCAATATTGATTGATACGCAAAATGCCACCTTCAATTAACGATAGTTAACGATAACGCTAAAGCAGCGCTGGTAATAATGAAGCATTACCATTTCTTTGCATGACCATGATATTCGTTTATTGGCGGTCGATACTTGAGATATTTAGTCGCTATGTTGAAGCGTTCTTGTGCTTCAAGAAACAACAGCAAATCCTGATATTGGAATTTACCAATACACACTCCCAGTGTATCCATATTTAACTGCAAATCTATTTTCGGCGTTTTCCAATCGGTACCATCTGTTTCTGGTTTTTGATTCATGGATAACTTCGTTTGCATTGTTATAGGTTCTAGTACTGAAAACAACTTGTTAAATCAATGCTATTCATTTACTCAATAATCACCTCAGAACTTTCCAAATATGAAATCATTCTTTAGAAAATTTCATATTTTCAAAATTTACATTTACTTTAACAAAAATTCACTGAAGCTCATTGTATATTTCAATCAAAGCGCAAAGTTGAAAAACACTTACTGTACTTGTAATCGTCCGGTTTCTTGCCTCCACTAGCGATACCATCCTGCATCTGACGTTTAATCTCAGCGCGATCAGTCAGATCGGAAATAAGTTTCGAATCTGGATTCCAATAAACGGCAAGACTGTTCAACGATATCAGTTTATACACGACCTGTACAGCCTCTTTGTGAATTGTTTCTATCCAGTTAGCATCTGTCGTCTTAAAATAACAATAATTATTCAAAATCTCAATAACATCCAAAAGATAACAAGATGTTATTAATAATGATCAGAGCAACTAATGTCGATACTTTAAATTCAAGTCCTTCGAGCGTAGCGCCGGCAACGAACGGTCGATGTCGATTTGTGAATTTATCTTCATAACGAACATGAATGCTTCGAATTGATATTTGTAAATTCTTAATTACTTGTGCAACTAATTTCTCTGTGAATGAGTCAGCTGTTGGATCTGGAGGCTCTGAAGATAAACTTATCTTTATAACAAAATCAACCTAAACGATCGTATGTATTTCTTGTCCATTTGTGGTACTATTGCTGAACGACCGAAGTTTGTTCGTATTAAAGCTTTGTTTTTATAAACGTTTGTTAGTGTTGCAATTTGAAGCGAAACTTACTTCTACGATTGTGCCGATTCTCTTCAAGGCGTAGCAAAGCTTTCTGTTTGATGTCTTGTTCGTTCTTTCGAGCTTTTTCTTCGTTGTAAACCACACCTTTATTCGGCACAACTATCAAATGGAGCCCTTAAAATTTCGTTTTGAATCATCGCACGAGATAGATCAAATGGCTTATGATTGTCACAGAATTAATTAGCTCTCACCATTTTATTCATCATGCATTTTCATTTCATATAAACTTTGTGGAAAACACAATTCTCGTTTATTTATTAGTTTCGAAAGGAACCTTCAATAGTTGCGATAACTGGCTCTGTGTACAGACTCTTCCATGGTATTTTGAGCACCAAATTCGAGAGATAGCCAAACTTGAGTTTCACTGGTAAGTCGAGATCGTCTAATGCTGTTTCCTTGATCTCAAGATTTTCCAGTTTCACATCACCTGAATCACGAAGACGAAAAATAAAGAGTTTAGGACTGCTTTTTAAATAAAGAAAGCGAAGAAAACCATGAAATTATATTGTAATAATGAAACGATAATGATAATAATAATAATATTATTATTATTAAGATTAATATTATTAATAATAATAACAATAATAGTAATAATAACCTCCCCATATTCCTATGTTCAGTTGAGAAGCATCCAAATTATCAACGAAGTCGCCCAGGAACCGATTGAGCAAATCGGCGACCACACTCTCAAACACCATTATCACCGATCTGCTACAATTACCTTAATTGCAAAACAAAAACGCTTCTTTTCATCAATTAACGAGCGTTGTTATTTCATAGCGTAAACACTGCAAATAAGCAAACAACTGCCTACGAACAGATAAGCTTATTGTCAGTGATGAGTCTAGCACTTGTTTGACCGACAAACATCAAACTTTTACCTTCTGCTCATCAACTTTTGAATTGTACGCTATATAAACGATTTCACTGTACGTCTCGTTACTAATTCTGTTTAATTATTTGTTGTGATTGTACGCTATAATTGTTAATTATTAATTATTTGTTATTACTATTATTTATTTGTTGTCTGCGACGAATTTTTTTATGGTGACAGATGAGCACGGTGCTCTCCTTCCCAACAATAATTGGAAATAATCTTAGCCGTAGCTGAGGGTATGCATCACATCTTCGACCAAGGGAAGTGTGTGAATCCCACCTTAAATACTCTTCTTCTTTCTTCCTCGGCACCTTCTCCCATTCCCGGGTATCTCTTCTTTTGTCCAAACATGTCTGTCCCCCTTCCTTCTCAAGGTGCTCAATATTTTCTCGAACGATTATTGCCCTCCATGCTTGAAATAAAACTTCTCCTAACCACACCAACCCAAGGCGTACGTGAAAACAATTTTGCATAATTTATAAACATGATTCGCATAATAGCACAAAAAATCGAAAACCAAAGGAATGATGGGTGTTTCGTGTTCACATGAATGTAAACATCAATGACGTACACCATATTAAAAACATCCAAAGCGTCGCAAAAAGTACCACTTCCCCTCCCCTTTACCCTTTCTGTGTTAACATCCTGCTTCTCTCTGAGTTTTGCGAAAAACAGGATCCCCCGGGCTTAAGTTGAAACGAATCTGATGTTAGTAATACAATACAACGTATACTGTATGCATCACGGGCTATTCACTCGTTCCATAAGGACAATTCCGAGTTGGATTTGTTTTTCTACACAGCTCTACGAGAGCAGCTAATGTTCATCCTCCTTAAGAACAACGATTTATTGTTCATTCAAGAAACCAGCTGTTCACTTGATCATACGAATGCACTATCACTAATTCGATTGTGGTTAGCATTATGAATGATGAATCATTGCAGCACGAAGTTCCATTTTTGAAAATATTATATATCGACCCGAACTCCTCTTCAGATCACATGGTAAAATCTTGCAAACCAGAATTTCAAGCAAACGAAAATTCTGTATCTACAACAAATGCCCTAGTGACAATTGCAAGCACGACATTTGTCCAGCATGTAGACGGTCACACAGACTTCGTTCAGGTTCGATTTTTGAGCAATGCGAATGCATGCTCACCATTTTGTGTGTGTGGTATAAAACCTCAACGTACGCTTAAGCTAAGGCTGAGCGTCAGTCATAGTGCTGTTGTACTGCTGCACGTTCGCTGCTGTGCCCCTCAAACGACACTAGTACCATAAAACAATGATAAACATTCTCGAAATATATCACATAGTCCGCGTTTTATACTACACACAAAGTGGTGAGCATGCATTGAAGTTTGTGTGACTGACTACGGGCTTGCCAAATGTCATGCTTGCAATTGCCGCTAGGGCATTTGTCGGTCACCCGAAATTTTTCTGCAATCTTGTTCAATAGAAATTCATCTCACTGTCAGATTCGCATAATAAAAATGCAAATTAACAGCATTTGGGGGGGGGAGGGGGGGCTCTAATATCACTGAATAATTGTTCGGGTTTGCATGACGATTTTTCAAATGGAACCTTGTAAAGAAGCGTACGAGCAATACATTCAGAAGCAGTGAATCGATTAGAAAAAGTTCTCATTGTTTTCGAACGGTTCTAAAACAAAGTACTACTAATGACAAGGCTACATCGCACAATCTCAATCAAAACAAACAACATTGTAAAATATACTACTCTCATTGTTAGTGACCTTGATATCGATCAGCTGTCAGCACTCGTTCATCGCGTACACCAACTAGGAAGAGCTAAAAATAATTCTTCTCCGATAAGCAGTCGAAAATAATTTATTAGATAAATGCAAGTATGGATTACTGCTGAAAGCAATAGTATCGAGAAGTCTTTAAGAGCAATACAATAAAATGATTGGCAAACTGATGATAAAAGAGTTTCAATAACATATTTGCAATGATGCGATGAACACGATTACTATGTCACAGTTCTTACGAATTTAGAAGTATACGTATGAATTTAATAATGACTACATATTAAAATTGTTTTTGTTTATGATTATATAGAAACGACTGGCAAACCAATCATATATGTGAATGTATATTGCATAGTGACAACAACAACAAATAAGTTTTCGTTAAAATGAATTCAAATATAGATCGGATGGAAGCAGTGCTAAACAATGAGAATAAGATGAGTATAAGCGAAAGAAGCATAAATGGCAGGCACCGTTAGTAATTCATAGTATAGAGAGGAGTGTTCGTAAGATGGAGAAACAGATCGATGTAAATGTGTGGATGAATCATGTGGAGATTTTTTTTGGGTGAGGAAGTATTTGTTTTTTTTTTGTTTTTACATTGCAACGAGTTTAGTTCTGCTGAGTAAGAGGATTTGATATGTTGATTGGAAAATAAGAATTTTGAGAGATAAAGAAGCATGAATTAATTATTCGGTAGAGATTTTCAGTTTGAATTAATTAATTGGTGATAATAAAAAATGATATATTGAAATTGATTGCTTGCCTTCGATTAGCTACTCTCTATTAAGTGTCTCTGTAAGCATGCCTCAAGCATTGTGTTGCTATGTGGATGGATCGTTAAATGCTATAGACTCTTATCAGATGTCATGTGAATGTTTACAACTGCTTACGAGTATTATAGGCAGACAGCTGGCTAGTTTTACATGGAGTGTTATAGATGGCAAATAAGTAGTGACAATGAGTAATGGATTGATTGTATGCTGGTATTGATGACAATGATGGTGACTCATCGTGGTTTGTGGTAAAAATGATGATTATTCACTGAATGGTTTCACTTAACTGAAATCTTTATTGCTCTTGTATACATTAGTGTGTTGCGGGGAAGGAAAAAGTCGAGCATGTGGAAAGTCTGAGAATTTCGGGGAAAATCTATTTCATCCCGACCCTCGCCCCCCCCCATTTCCGAATGTTTCCCAGGAATGGAACTTTTGAACTGAAGCCAAAAGGACCTTGGGAACAGGAATTTGTGTTGGAAAAAAGATTGCAATAAACAATGTATAGGATAGAACAGAGATAACCGCGAAGCCATAACACAGTTTCAACAATAATATTTTATTGAACCACGTGAAAAAATAAACAATGCATAATATTTGGTAACAAAAACTGAACGACTTCGCGAAATGAATAAATATGGGAGAATTTCAATAATTGAGAAGTACAGTGTTCATCAATGATCAACATACCTGAAAAGTGCTACGTTACGAAATAACACGAATTGAATGAGCACAAACCGGTAACAACGACAAGCATTTCGTGAATAATTTGAAGGCCCAATGCACTCCGACGGAATGACGGCAATGAAGCAAAAAACGTAAAATAAAGCGTCTGAAGAAAAAGTTAAATATTTGAAAAGTCTTTTGCGCCAATGTAATGGGAACTGGGATCTAGAGTTATGTTTAGACGGTGAGCGGTTGATTTGTCGATCTTTTTTATGCGATCGGCAAAATGTTCGTCATTGTAGCGATTGTTTAATGGATTGTTGTTGGTGTTCGGCTGAATTTAATTATGCAGATTATCTACGGCGACAGGCACTCGTTATTGGTTGGTTGTGGTGGAGTGCTTGATATGCCGATTGCTACGGATCTACTCGGTTACATTAATTGTTTATTATTGATAACAAAAGATTACTGATTCACTACAACTGTTGGTTGTTCCAAACAACTACTCTGAACGATCGTTGGACAAATGTTCAATCGATCCATCAGAATGTATTTTCGGGCTCCTTTTGAGTCCCTCTCCCTAGAAATCATTGGGCAATATGGGAGAGTAGCCCAAAACCTCTTTGCTTGCCAGATCAATAATCCAAGTTCGAATTTCATGAAGACAGATGATTCCAAATGCCATCGTCGTCAGCTGCGCAGAAAGAAGAATGCCAAGGAAAGAAGAATGTGATATAGTGATATTGGTGATAACAGAGAGGTATAAACTCGTAATGAGTTGAATTGCTGATTAAATAAATAAATAACGGGAACTGAATAAAATTACAAGTTTTTGATGCTTTGGTCCGATTTTATCAATTCCCGAGGAACATTCGGGAACGAGAATCGCCGAAAAATCTGTAATCGACTTGAAAAAAGTTCACACTAGTATACTACGACCTATAGTGAGTCATGGATTGCACGATGCTCGCGGTGTGGATAAAACTACAGCAGTAGTCATTGATATAATTTAAAAAGGCATTCTTAAAAGAGCCATATTAATTCATTATTACTATTGTAATGATCCATCACATAGTAATGAACCAACCAGCTGTGTTGTTCCATAATTACATTACAAATGATAGTGTTGTTACACGAGATGATTATGCAATAACGAAGTGTTTATGAATCAAAATGTCGTTAACTAGCACTACTAATACCAATAACAATAAAGATTGAATATGGTAATTATATCCCCACGCAGTTGTCCAATAAATAGATATATAATGCTCCCTATGGTGAACGTCCACCTGTCCAGCATTCAATAAGTACCGTAACAAATACTAAGTGATGATGCTGTTATAACCATATAGCAACCACCACCTTATGTCGTCTTCTAATCGGCTCAAAAGTGGATAAGAAAAGCATTTAGATGGCCATCGATGAGTACTTAATCGCCAGACGTTCTTATTTTATTTTATAATTGTTGAATGGATCAAGCAAATCGATGTTCAAGTCATTTCAAGCAACTACTCAATACAGTCAGCATTGTGTTCACAGCTTTATCAAATACATTCACTGAAACTGTGACAATAAACAAAACAACAGTTGAACAGAAATTACGTTCGATAATGCGGCAATCGTGACTTTCAATTAAGAAAAAATTGACATAATTTTTTATTTGGATTAATTTTATGTAAAATATTATATATAGAATAGACATCATAAATTTTGAAAAAAGCATGCATGAAATGGAAATATGAATCGATATTTAATTACAGTAATGAGAAAGAAAATATTTTCATATGAGCACCGAGAGAGAATGTTTCATGAGTTGAAATTCCCTTCCCTTAATTAGGTTAAAAAATGGCTTTTGCACTCTCCAGCGTTGTAAAACCTACGTGCAGCACTCATTCTGTTTGTGTTGCATTATAAAAATTGAATGTCGTAAACAGACTGAATATGCAAACACATAAATAAATAGTTAATGTGATTATTCACTTCTTCAATAAATCATAATCCACCTATGCAGTTCACCTCTCATCATCCTAATAGTTTCAAGGACACCATTCACCACTTATATTCTTATTACTCGCTGTCTATTTAATCGCTAAACACCATCACTCTCATCAGCTCATTTTTGATTGATCGAAGTCTCATATATTAATTAACAGATACGTATTTGCATGAATTTATTTATCAAAATTTCCTTCTAAACACACTCATTTTAATACTTATGAATGCCTTCCGACTGCAGTTCCTAAAGCAATCACCTTTTTTGAAATTCTCAACGAAAACAAAAAACTGGAACGTTTCTTGCCATTATTCTTGAAATAAATGTATCCATGCCAGAAGCGTAAAACTGCAGCCAAAAAGTTGACAGCAATTCAAACAATAATCAAACTACTCATTATAAAATGAACAAAACGAATAATATAATTATGACGGTTAATATTCGTTTCATCTCCTTTATACAAGTGTTTGACCTCTTCAACTCAAACGCTCAATTAGATCATCGAATAACGAGTCATATATATCGATCTCTCCTATTTCCGCATATGTCACAAATTTTAGCTGTACTCAGTATGTTACGAGAGCATCATTGATCAGTTAAAGTGATCACGATCACTGAATGCTAAACGATGTAACGAGTGAAATTAAGCACGTTGTGATAACATAAATACCGTATGTTCAGAAAATGCATTATCGTGCAACGAATAGTCGAAATTTCATTTCTATTTTTAGTTCGTTTTCAATATGATCATGAATGAAAGTACTGCTTAATTTAGATAAAAGTGTACTGTTTCATAGAAAGAACGAGTTGATCACTTATTCTGAGTGAGTACCTTTAAGATGCGATGAGTTCTTAACAATACATTTAACACAAAAACAAAAACTATTCAATGCTTTAATGCACGGCCGTTGTGAGGATGTTATCTTGAGCATTGATTTGTGAGTATCATGAATAAAATTCAAGGGGAATACGCCATTATTGTTATTATTACTATCGGCGTTATTAATCAATGCTAATGAATGAATATTCCTTGACGACGTTAAACTCGGCAATACCGTAGCACTTGTTGAGGATGGCCAGACAATAGGTGCTCGCGTACCATTGCAATCGGATGCTCTTGCAGATGAGGATGTTGACAACGGTAGCGATAAGGATGATGTTCTACTTCGAAGTTCTTCTAACTGTCGACGTAATTCGTTGTTGGTGTTGGTTAACTGTCGTATCCTGCAAACATGTTCATGAGCAATCTTTTCACATCACGCTTCGTTCTCCAGCCAATCGCTCGAGAATATCTGTACATTCCTTTCTGCACATAGCAATTACCGCTCTGAACCACAACAAAATGGGTATATGTAATGGACAACAGTCAAAACGAATCACGTTACGAATAAAAATAATACACTTTGAGGCTCATACTTATTTCAACATAAGCTTCTTCTTACAATTAGCTTCAAAGGGGGCTAAACTGCATTTGTGCTACTTTGAACATATGACTGATTTTAAAGGTTGCTTAGATACTGTCTCTGGAAAACAAATGATTAATAATCTAAATTATAACATCAATAATCAGAACCGTATTTTCTCAATTAACAACTCACTATCAAGCGACAAAAATTGTTTTGATAAGTTCATTCAAGAGTGACAATGACAAATATCTACGACAATATGCTATATAAGCAACAGGGTAAGCAATATGTTGCAAGCAAATAACATGTTGATCTGTCGCGGCATATTCAAGCAACTAATTTCAATAAATCATCGAACCACTACAAAAGCAGCAACAAAAAACTGCTGCTTCTGTAAACACTTTCGAAGCATACTTCTAGATATAGAATCAGAGTGATATACTCTCTTCTTGATTTCATCTGTGCATATAATTATTGTCATTGTAAAAATAAAATTCTACGAACCATAGACGGCTGTCTTCGGAAAGATACTCTTTGGTTTAGTATCATCTACAGTGATGCCTTTGACGGAAAAAGCAATTTCGACTTTTCGGACCGATGGTTTTAAGGACGTGGTCACATAGTTCGATTACAGGCTGCACGTTATCCTTTCAAGAGATGAGACCTTAGAAATCTCGAAATCCCCCCCAAAAAAATCAAACATTACGACATCTTACAATTAGACAAAAGAACAAACTGACCTTTCAAAGTCAATTTTCTAAACGAAATTTTACATGAACGGTTTCCAAATAGACATCTTTTGAAGGGTGAGACTTTGGACAATTTCAAAATTCCAGAAAAAATTATCATCCCAATAAACATGATTGAATTGCTAATAGCCTATCCTCATTAACAGCATTTCATTAGATCGCATTACTTCAAATGTTCGATGTGCTGTTAATCAGCGACAAACTACTGCATGCTTTTCGAAATAACTGTTGAAACCATCAGATCTTATCCGTAACCATACTACAACTCATTCATAAGCAAGCTACATATGCAGTCGGTGAAAAATCCCCATTTTAGAATATATAACTAGTGTATCTGCAAAGGAATATTCTCACTAATTCAATATACTACCAAACATGAAAAATTATTTTATACTTGTTTAGGAATCATCATAAAGAATACTTCTCAGATCCACTGACCAGCTGGTATTATTTTTAATCATCTCTTTTTGCAAATTTATTAAAGAATATTCACTTCCTCTTTTCTCATGGAATTTTTTCCATGGATGCTGTGACGTATAGAATGTCCAAAACATGTATTCGATGTGATAGAATAGAATAGAAATGGTGTGAATGGTATTTCATTTTATCATACTGTTTTTTTGGTGTGAATGGTATCACAGAAATGGTATTTCATTAGAATAGAATAGAAATGGTGTGAAAAATTAAGAGGATGGTGACGTAACAGTAATCTGCCACCTGTGCGTTAATAAGCAATCAATGAGATAATCAGTTGAATTTGTATACATAGACATTCCTGTAAGGTCATCTTATGCACACTTCATGCTGAGATGCATCTGTTCAATAGTGCCTTAAATTTAGCAATCAGAACAACACTACCATGCTTTTTGAGATTAGCAATCAATTTCCCGCAGTTCATTCAGAACGAATAAATGCTTGCAGAAGTTGCACAATTAGTCGCAAATGAAGATGCAAATAACGCATGTTGCTGATTTCGACTATGTTATTTGAGATGCTCAATTTAGAGACAGCAAAACAATGAGATGAAAAAAACAGTATGATAAAATAGTATGGGCCATGATCAGAAAGAGCGCATATGATGGAAAAGAAATGGATGTGTTCATGAGAGGAATGCCGAATAATTTAAGAGTTCACTTCAAAATTCCCTTCCTGAATATAAGTGAGGCAAGAATGATCACAACGATAATTCTATTAGAACGATAATACTTTTTTGACGTATATTTATTCGCAAAACAAACGATGAAGTACAATCAAAGCATGCTTATATGTCGGAAGATATTCCATCAACAACTGCTCCTCGTACACTTCTAAGCGGCCAACGCAATGCAACAAACGCGACGGGAACATATATCATTCGCACTTGAACGTCAGTAACACACTCGTCCCGTCCAGCTCATCAAAAACTTCATTAAATATCAATTTGAGGTGGCAGTCCGTAGAGTGGGGATTTGATGTTGCTCACTCACTGCTTACAAGAGTAGGAAATATTTTTCAGCTGTTCATGTTCATGCTCACCGATTTTCAGTCTCATGAGCATAAGAACTTCACCACTGCTTTAGAAGAAATTGAGCCGGAGAATGTGGTAGATTTTAGAAAGGTTCTCAGTCTTTGCCACTGAGCGATTGATTATTCGCCGTTCAAAATTTGGTTTCTAAGATGAACTGCTTGCGCAAGAACGTTAGACTTTGGTTGTGACTTGAAAGTGGTTCAGTTATTACAGTTCTGGAGGTTCCACAAGCTCCTAAACTTTCGGAGGTTCAATCATCCACTGAAAATCTGACTGTTTGAAAAAGTTTATGATAACTCGGTCGGCTTAAAAAAGTTTATGATGACTCGGTCAGGCGTAATTGATGTCTACAGTTATCTTTTTTGGGACGTTGAATCGACTATGAGAAGCATGCATTGGGATGAATGGCCATCACGCTGTCAAACGACCATACAAATACGCTTTGATTGCAGTTCGTTGAATAAATGTTTAAAAATTTAGTTAAAAAAACAGCTGTTAATTGTATGCGGAAGTAATACGTAAACTTGACAAGTAGATAAGCATTCACCAATTACTTGCCAATAATAATGTATTGATTTTGGACATCTTTCTTGAATTTGCGGTTTGTGAATACGGTAAACACTGTCTTAATTCCTCGAGCGCATCGTTTAAGTCATGCATTCGTTTCCGTTCCCGTGAATTTATGCTCATCCTCAACACACTTTGTTCCTTAAAATTACAACCTTTATTAATAATATCACTCCATCCTTTGAATCAGAAATTTCAAATTTAGCTTATTTCAATAATGCAATAAACAGGGAATGGATGACAGCAGTGATCTGTGAGGATGAATGAAATATTATGAAACTAATAAGCACAATGCAGAGAATAGAAATAACTGATCAAACCTCTTCGTTAAGACTATCCAGTTTACTTGCTTTATCCGAATTCAAACGTTTTCTACGTACATATGGTTCTATTTCTTCCATACTCAATAAGCTACTCTGAAAAAAGTTAACAAATATTTCTTATTCATTTCTTCGCCTTCATGTAGTTCGACTTCCATCATTCAATAAGATCATTTATTCGAATGATGTTTAATTTTGAATTTCATAATAATAAACGAATGGTCGAGGTGTGAGTGCTTAATGCAATCGTTCCATCATAACTAGTGACAAATAAGATTTCATTTATGATCATCAGTATGTCATTAAAATGACCACATTGAATAACTGCTCACCGCAGTTCCTTGACTAATGGCCCAAGGCATGTGATTCCCCAATCATTCGTTTTATTTTTGGAGAAAATTTCTGCTAAAAACGGAAGATCTATTAAAGTGGAAGAGTTCAGAATATTTTCAACACCGAAAACGGGCGACTGAACACACGAATAAGGTTACTGACAATGAATAATCGTCAAACCAATTTGAAGAGTTTTTGAATCGAACTTTCGATGAACAAAAACACAACAGATCAGTGGGTTCAAGTGGAGATTATTCGAAAAAAAAAACTGATTCAAGAGAGGAAATAAATGTATTAAAGAGGAGGCGAGGATATGCGTACAAAGAAATTATTTAACGAACTGCGATATTCGTAAGTATGAAGGCATTCGACTATTGGAATAGTGAGCCGTTCATTTTAAAACTGAAATCTGTTCGAAAAAGTAGAATGAATAAAATTCAAAACTGGAAAGAAGATTGAAAAAATTTCAGACTTACAGCTCTTGGTGAATCGTCTGTTTCGCTCATAACTGAATAAACGTCTTTCGATTGATGAATCAATGTGTTAATTTAGATGGCAAAACCTTAATATGCCTTCTCAAACGATAATAATACTCATAATGACAATAATAATAATACCATAGATGTGTTGTTCGACCACGCCTATCGCAATAAAGTTCCTGTTCGATGATTGGTTGTAATCAACAGAAGAGGCATCGTTATTGGTGAGGTGCTCGTAAACATTCTTAAGCAACACCCCACATCATCTTATACGGTATAAACGTCACATAAACAATAAATTGGATTACCAAAAGTCACACGTCTCCCAATGAAACACCCGTTGCGCCATTGTTAACACATTTACAGATTATTGTCACTCACATTCATAAATATCATTTATGCGATAATTTGCTTATTGTTTCTTTTATGTTTGCAACGAGAGTTGTGCTCAAATTATTTATTACCAATAATGGTAACGATAATAATAATAGTACGGATAACCAAAACAAAAGTTTTGTTGAATAATTAGCATGTCATGTATCGAGTTATTAATTCTCAAACTTTTCAACGGGCCGTAATGAAAGGAACAGCGAACACATGAGATGACATGTACAAGAATATACAACTGGATGGCATTCATGAATAGCTTAATTAACAATTTATATTGATGACAATATTTCTGGGTTTGAAGAAAACTTAATACCCGTAACATTTATTCATTAAAAACACCATTTTCCAATAACTAATTCTGCAGTTCATTAAAAAACAAAACATTTGTTGTAATCAAAACAAATAAGATGAAAATAAAACTTTAGAAATAACTCGACTACGTGAAATAGTAACTAAAAATTATACTTAAGTCCTAATTGTTGGCGCATATACTAACTTTCAACATCTTTCCAGATATGCGTATTATTATATTCAGATGAACAAATGGAACAAAACATAAAATCGATTCGAATACGTGTTGTTTAAGATAGGCAGGATTAAAAAAAGAACGTGAATTAACGCATGCACCAAAACGGTAAATGCATAAGTTAATTTATGAAAAAATTTAAGAAGACAATTTAAGAAAGCAGTTGGTTGACGGGTATGGTGGTAGATTCAATAGATGCTGATCAGCGAGGGACTGGGGTACGAATCGACCACCGAGATAATGCACGCATCCTTTCGATATATGTTGGGCACACAGTTTTGGTGCGGTTAATGATATTAAAGCACTTGGTTTTATTATTCTTTCTGATGCATCCGAAGAACATTCTCCTGGTGATGGTCCTTTTTCAACATGCCATCCTGGAAATTATTATTATTACTTCTGCTGCGTAATCACATCTTTTATTATCACTACATTAATACAGAATCTGTGATTTATTACTTTACTGGCACAAATATGGTCACAAGAGGATACTTGAGGCCTTCGCCATGGTTATTGCGGGGAAATTGTTGCACCTTCAAGGAACTGGCGGCTGAAAGTGGTTACTGACAAGGTTTCATTAAGTGTTTGAAGAGGAGATGCAACTAGTAAATGAGAAGTAAATTTCGAGTGATGTGTATAAAAAGATGACTGAGAAACACCCCGTTGAAGCAATTCTACTAGAAGACACAAGACAGCAACATCCACTTCTCTATCAACCCGGGTACTGCAAAAACAATCTGCAAATGGGTTGGCGATGTTCTACGCTACTAATAAAAATTTGCACCACAGAGTTGAGATGAGTTAATTCCTTTTCCATTGGATCCAATACGAAAACATGCTTCGGATCACGAGTAATTCGAGTTAGGACAGAATATTGGTAAGAACTGCAGGTATAAGCCGAGGTTCTAGCGCTTTTATAGGCTCTGGGAACAATTTTGAAAAACATTGGAGCAGTGGATTACTTCATGGTAAAAGCATAACTACAGTACTTCACACAAAGTTGACATAAATGGGGAATGTGGATTGGTTTGTTTTAAAAGTTGAAATAAAATAGATAGAGGTGGCAATAAACGATAACAATAAAAGTAACGAGTTTTCACAGCACGAATACCGTCGATTGAGCATTAATTTGTTTAGGCGATACAATAAATGTTGATATGCAAAAAAGTGACCTTGTTTCGTTAATAGCCTCACAGTTGAAAAGATCTACCGAACCTGACCGGTCTTTTTCAAACGCAATGAGCATTCAGAATGAGACAATAACTGCTTGATAACTACTAATAATGTCTTTATAATGCAACAAATTTAATGTGAACACTTAATTCAACTGACCCTATTTCTTGATAAAGCTTCACTATTGCTACTGAAATCATTTGCTAAATCATTTTTCTTCATAAAGAGATTTCTTTTTATGTTCGCTGATATTCTTAGCTGTACTCTATTAATAATGATTTTCTTTTTTGTTAATTCAGTCTAAGCACAATCCATCGCTTTTACCAATGGACATTTGAATGAAAATAATTCCTCTTCAATGGAACAAACTCTCTTCTTTTTTTTTTGTTTTTCCAATTGATTTTGAAATTGTACCGGATCTTTGCAGAACAGAATTTAAAACTGTAGTAAGATTCATAACAGTCAACAAATCGGTCAGTTTGAAAACACAAGATTCAATTACGCAGATGATCAGCATGAAGAGTTAATATCAATCATACGCACTTACAAATGATACATATAAAACAGTTACCACATTCACTAATTTCAATCAAATTTTTACTCGTTCGCTTGGCCATTTCAAACGCATGATGCATTACTGACAGATTGTTGCATTAAATCGGATTTGTTTACTTATAGCGAAACAGACCACACACATAATCTATTCCACTATTATATTAAGCAGCCAATTTGCATCGAAAGATAAACAGATGCAAACACTGAGTGATGAAAGAGAGTAGTAACCTGAAGGAATATCGATGCAAAAAACAGGCACATTGCTTTTGACAACAGCATCAATAATGACGTCGAATGGCGCCCTTAACGGAGGTTTGAAACTGAATCCAAACATGGCATCAATGATCAATGAGTAGTTTTTGGAGATGTCTGATGGATTATTGGTCACTGAATCAACGCTCACGAAATCAATACCCATCTTTGTTACTTGTGTTTGGAGACGTTTCATCAGATCTGTATTTGACGGCTTCGCATAGAGAACTGAGGGTGTGTACCCCTGAAAGCAGCGCACTTTGATGTTTGCAACAATAATTTATCAGGCGAGATGCAACCGCTTTATCCATCAAAAACTAATAATGATAAAACCAACGAATAACTTAAGATGACGAGCGCAAACAAAGCCATCACCACCATTGTTACCAGGCCCAACCACCACTAAAACATTCCCTTTCGGAAATGAATCTGTTACCGCGTTCGCACAACTTAATCCAGCAAGCTCCATTAGCTGATCCACACTGAACGCATATTCGTTGAATAATTGTTGATCAATTTCGATTGCTTCGTTTTGGCTGAAAATTTGCTCGTAGAATTTTATAACCAAGTTTATAAAAATTCTCTACTAAACATAGCTGAAAAGATTGTTATCGCTGTTCGTCAAAAAAAACATTACGTGAGATATTTGATGTTTTTCGTTGATTCAGACGACATCTTGCAGCTCGACTGATACTTCGAATGGTAGACAGCCGCTGACCTAATGAAACGATTGCTAGAGGCTAAAAAGTCTGTCGAGATGACTCTCCTCAAAAAACTGTTACTTATCACACGAGCACCGAAGATCGACATACTCAGTCAGTAAACAACACTGCTTTTGTGCTGATGAACAATTTGTTTCATCTCTTTTACTTTTGAAACGATTGAAATTTTCACTTTGAAATGAGCGAAAATGTAACAGCGTTAAACATGAAGATGTTATGGACACGAAAGGACAAGATACAACAAAAAAGGGAAATAATAATGATAATAATAGTAACAATAATAATAATAAAAACAATAGTAATAATAATAATAACAATAACAATTATAATAATAATAATCAATAATGATAATTAATAATAATAATAAATAATATTAATATAAATAATAATAATAATGGTAATAATAATAATAATATTAATAATAATAATAATAATAATAGTAATAATAATATGTAAATAATGGTAACTGACCGAAATAATGCGCAGGAAGTACGGAAGAACCGTAGGACGTTTCGGCGTTATAACGCCATCATTAGCTACAATGTTAAACCAGAAATATTGAGCAACTGGAACGGACACGAATTTTAAACAGAGTTAGGTGGATAACGGGATGTTGGAGGTCGAGGATTAGTGTTGATTGTATAGGCAGGATCATATTTAGAATAATTAGGTATGAATAATGAATATAATGAGTAAACAGTATTTAGTAGACAGTATTTTTAATATTTTATTTTAGCAGAAATATCAGGAATTTAAGAACTTAACCGCCTCCTTCATCTCACGTTTTATATTCACATCCGGGATTAGATTTCTGATGGTGACGGCTTCGAATATCTTCCTCCTCTGTGTGTTCCTCTCCATCGCAATTATTTCCACATTTGTTTCTGGTGCCATCTCGCTATGCTTATTCTTCATGTGTAACGAGCATGGTTTCTCCCTTTCGGGATGCTTCATATATCGTACGTGCTGATTGTATCTCTTCTCCAATGGCTGAACCGTCTCCCCGATGTAGGATGCCGAACAGATCAAGCAATTTATACGGTACACCACCCCTTTGAGTTTGCAGGCTCCACTCTTTTTCCCACAAATTTCACAGTTGTCTTTTTCACATTTTCTGTCATATAACCTGAAGTCTACCAGTATGTCTCTCAGTGTTCGCAATTTCGCGCTCACTACATTCACACCGATACTCCACTTCTTAAACACCTTCCTAACTTTGTTGACGAATTCATCCATTATGAACGGTACGTTTAGTGTCGGTAATTCCGGAAAGAATTTTCTGCCTCTCGTTGCCCTGAATAAGTAGTTGGGATTATAACCGTTGTTCTGAACGATGTTTAGTGCTTTTGCTCGTGACTGTTCCACATATCCAGTCGCCGAGAGACTCACAGCACGGTTAATTATGTTTTTAACTAGCTGCGTCTTTACACTTTGTGCATGCGCTGAGTTTTCATTCATTATGATGTTTTCCTTCATCGGTTTTCTGTACCATCTTGTTTCCATCGTCCCTTCCCGTATACTCAGTTCCACATTCAGGAACGGTAGCCAACCTTCCTCATTTGGTGTCTCACGTGTCAGTTTCATTTCTTCTGTGCAACTGTTCATTAACGAGAATACTGAGTCCATGCATTTATCTTCGTTGGTTATAATCAAGATGTCATCATTATATCTTCGGTACAGTATCATATCCCTGGTGATACATCTCTTTTCAATG
This sequence comes from Anisakis pegreffii, assembly GCA_035041965.1. NCBI lineage: Eukaryota > Metazoa > Nematoda > Chromadorea > Rhabditida > Anisakidae > Anisakis > Anisakis pegreffii. Next base: position 303 of record JAPYMA010001329.1, on the reverse strand, counting down.
GAATCCATACACGTAATCGTTAGTAGTAGTGCTAGTCGATTACCCATGGCGAGGCCCCTTATTTGTTTGTAGTATTCACCCCTGAACCTGAAGACGTTGCATCTGAGGCGAGCTAGCGTCAGTTGTTTCAGATCAGAGGGTGTAATGCCAAGTAGATTGATGGAATTCGGATTCTTGGCAAGGAGCTGGAAGAGGCATTCAACAGCCACATCATTGTTTATGTTCATATATAGAGATTCCACGTCGAAGCTTTCCATTCTCACATTGTGTAAATCCACGTTTTCAATATCTCGTAAAAGTTGT
>JAPYMA010001328.1:0-14466 GCA_035041965.1 Anisakis pegreffii | reverse complement strand
TAATTCAGCGACTTGGAGTGGTCTTCTTGAAACCGAAGGTTTGCTTTTGGATTTTTTAAAAATTGATTTCGAGCGTTTGATGCTTAGGTTTGTTACTGACTGATGATGAATGGTATTAAATGAGCGAATCCGTTGATCAGATTCGTGTTTTCATTCTAGTCTCTGTTGAAATGTATATAAACGTACTGTTACAACCTTGTAATTCAACAGTTACGACGTTACAATAACGTTATTGTTGGCGTTGTTGCTTAGTTAATGTGATCGGTAGCAATCTCGATCACTTTTTAGTTGCTAAACGTAATCGTGAAGTTTTTCGAGTGGTATATATCTGGTGATAGACAGTTACTGTCTGATCAGTTCCTTGCCAAACATTTTGATCTGGCATTAGATCAGTTTAACGAGAATTAATGAGATGGATTTGTGTTCATCATTCAATTTATTGTAGTCGTCAGGATCCTTATGAATTGTGTAGGTAACTGTATAGTTCAGTTTGTTGGATTCGTAATCATTGACTGTGATTAAGAAATTAGCAGCCCAAAGCAGCACTCAATAGTTATAGCAATAATGATAATGCCATCATCAAATGCAGTCTGCATTATCGTCAGAATTGCGAGGATCGAGATTTGAAAAGATGTACTCAGGTGTCGAAGTGGCGTTATGAGCGTGGTGATCGTGTGCTGAGTGTTGATTCGTTGAAAGTGCAACAAAGTTTTGCGTATTCAGAGACAGTACATGAGGACGAGCTCGACGACAATCAATGTGGTATCGCTTGTGAAGAAGTTTGTCAGCTGTTCACTTATTCAAATAATATTACAGACCGTAATTGTTTTTATTAAAAGCACTTATTCGGTGAATGTGATTGCAGTTAGAGGTAGTATTGGATGCAATATTACGCACTCTTCGAGATGACGATACGACGCTGAGATGGTCAGCAGCGAAAGGTGTCGGCAGAGTGGCGTCGAGACTGCCGAAACATCTCGCAAACGACGTTCTCTCATCGATATTATCATCAGTTTCCGATCACCTCGCTGGTCATGCTGCATGGCATGGTGCATGTTTGGCCATCGCTGAACTCGCACGTCGTGGCTATCTGCTCCCGGAGCGAATACCAGACATCGTTCCTCTTATTCTTAAGGTATATATATATTACGTTATGTCTGTCGCTGAATTTGCCTATCCAATCCATACAGGCGTTGATGTTCGAAGAAAGGCAAGGGCGTCATCACGCGTTGGGTGCAAACGTGCGTGACGCGGCGTGCTATATTTGTTGGTCATTGGCACGTGCATTCAGTCGATTTGATATGATGCGTTACGTTCCGCAGATTGCTACATCTCTGGTTTGTGTCGCTGTTTTCGATCGAGAAATCAATGTTCGAAGGTTGCTCTTCATTTCAACTTCATTTGTTAAAAGAATCTGAATGTGAACATTTTTATTGTGCTTTTTGATGCAGATTCGTTTTCGTTGTTAGCTTAGAGCTGATCGATGTAGATGGAATTCATTGCGCATTCCAGGGCGGCAAGTGCAGCATTCCAAGAGAATGTTGGAAGGCAAGGCTCATTCCCTAATGGAATCGAAGTTCTCACAATGATCGATTACTTCGCTGTTGGAATGAGACGCCATGCCTATTTGGAGGTTTCTACTCAGGTTGCCAAGTACCCGTTGTATTCGCGCCCTCTTATTGAACATCTCATCAATCATAAGGTTTCACTCATTCAATTTTTCAGTCCATCGATGATCGTCCATCTATTTTTTTCCTTACCAGTTCTCTTCCGAATATAAATGCAACAAACCGAATAACTCAGTAATATAGTTCGTATTTCCAATTATGGATCAGTAATAAAAGATTTAAGGTGACGCATTGGGATGAAGGGATTCGAATTTTGGCATCTGAAGCGTTGGCTCGTTTAGCTGTTTTTGATGCTAACACTTTACTCGAACAGGCAATGCTAATTTCTCTTTAAATAGAATTCTTTGCGTACCCAAAATGTTCGTCATTTAATGTATGAAGTCAAGCGATATTTTATTATGAACAATCTAAGGTCTTTCATCGTTTATTTTGTTAATGTGTTACTGTGCTAGCGCAATGCTTTTCGTTCCTCATCAACTTTTCGGGCATAAACGACGAAATACAACTGCATGAAACCGGGCATAGTTGAAGTGTTTGTAAGTGGTGTGTTTTGAGGTGATATCAAAGATAGTTCCATTGCTGGACGATCAACAACCAATAGTGTCACGCCAAGGTGCTATAATGGCTCTCGCAGGTGCATTATCTGGTCTAAGTGGATGCACTTCGGTGATAATCGACGATTGCTTGTTCGAGACAATCGCGACAATCCCTTCAAAAACGTTTCTAATCTGTAATAAGAAGGCGAATTCGCTCGGTGGTGCATTCATGCGCCGTGCAGTCAGCACTTTCATCCTCAAGTTATCAACTGTCATTCCGGCGAATTTCATCAATGTTCGTCATTTATATATTTCGCGTCTCTTTTCACCCATCATTCACAGTCACTTATGCTTTTTCATCCTTTTCTTTTTCATTAAGCTAGCAAAATGAGCTTACAAAATAAGTGTCTTTTCAAGAGGATTGGTGAAGGGAGTGTAAGCCTAAACATGTGGGCTGATTGAGTAAATTCAGTTCGGTGACTGGCTAAGAAGCATCGATTCAATAGCGTGTGATCAGAATGAACAAATGCGTAATGATGCAGTGCAGGCGGCTTCTCATTTCTTCATTCTTTTCGATTGCTCTGAACGTGCTCATTTACTCGCGAATCACGTCACACAGTACTACATTCATCAGGCAAGCGTCATTCAATGATTTGTTAGAACTTGAGTCAAATATTTTAAAATTGACATACTGATTCATTCCAGATAGTATGCACAACAAACGAATGTGAAAGAGAAGGTATCGCCGGCTTACTGAGTGCTTTGCCGCTGAGTGTTTATGTACTTCAAGGCCACGATCAATTAACACTCTTCACAATAATTATTAATACTCTTATTGATATTATTGACCGGTATGCAACTAATACTGCGTTTGTGGCAATACCTATTGATTATTTGCTTCTTTTTATTAGTTTCTTTATCAGATATAGTGGAAGATGAATGAGAAACTGCTTTAAGACCATCTGCAATCGATGCGATGTGGGCATGTGGTCGACGTGCTTGTGTGGATTCTTTAGCAAAAATAGTCTCAGTTGTTGGTTTAGATTCGTTAACAAATAATGACTCCTCAAGACTCATCAATTGGTTCGATATACTTTCTTCAATTATACACGTTCACTTCAATCGTAATCATATTCATTCGACAATCCACTCCATCCATAAATCAATCTCTGCGTAAAATATCAGAATTTAACCTGGCATTATGTTGATAGCTAGGTGTTTGAGTGGTATATACCGGAATGGAAACAATCGGCGAAGATGTGGAATTTCAGGTGAGTTTCAGTGATCAATAAACATAATTGCAGTCTTATAAATGTACTGAACGATTACACAAGTGATCGTCGTGGTGATATTGGTCGGCTGTTGCGCGCAAGTGGAATGCGTGCGTTGAGAACACTCTTGCCGAATGCACAACGCGCGAATCGACACTGCGATCGCTTTGATGAAGCCATTTGCAAGATTGTGCAGCAGTCGTGTGAGAAGATTGATGCTATACGTATTGTACGCTATTTACTTGTCATTTTAGACCATAATGAAGTTGTCAACTGAATGCAATCACAACTTAGTTCAGTGTGCTGCCGGAGTGCTGAATGATTTATTGCTATGCGGTTTGGAAAATATTGTCGACAGAGAAATTCTGAAAGCGGTGTATTTGATTGATGGAAGCAGCTCGTCGAGAACATCTGAATGGCAGTTGTCCGATTGGGGTCACAATGTTTGTTTCAAAAGACTTACTACACTGTTCGCGAGTCATCATTATCGATATCATGCGCTTGTTGGTTTCATTGTCTCCGTTGGTAAGCATAAGTACAATTTTTTTTTCTGATCGGCTATTCTCTTTTTACACACTTCATTTTCGTGAGTATCCAATCGCAATCAAATCTCTCAACACCATAACGTCTTTACTTGCCGCAAGAAAATCCATTAGTTCGTTTCTTTTCAACCATTAGTTTTTTAAACTATTATATTTTGTACTCCATAAGGTACATCATAATCTTCACCGAATTCTTCTATGTCATTGCCTTGTTTTCTTCAGGAGGTTCTAACGAATCCACAATGCGTTGTTCCGCAGACGCCTTATTATCAGTATTGAATGCTTTCCGAGACTCGCCAGCGGTAACTGTTCAAACTATGATTGTTCCATTCCAGCGAACTCATTGTGCGCTCTGTTTTCTCTTTTTTGGAATTTAATGATCCATTAGCGATGCAGGCAGATTTTATTACACATTTGTCAAAAGTGAAGTGTGTTGAAGAACCTTGCGTACACATTATATGGTGCTCTTTTCGAAGTGGATTGAATCGATTGCCTATCGGAAAAGTATCTTTAAATTCCAACTGTCTTACCGCAAATATCTTTCAACTTGGGATTTTGCAGCAAATGGAGGCGTTTCTGCATGATTTGGCAACGATTTTCTCGAATAGTATCGGTGTGGCTCGCATGATCGAACCATTACTATCTACTATCGAGAAGATTTTCTCCGCTGAAACATTGTCTTGTTTCGAGCAAAATGCTGACTCATCGCCATCTCTCATCAGAATTATCGACCTTGTCGCAATGGTTAGTCAGATGGCGCTATCAAAATCTTTGAATGAAGTTAAACTGATAAAGTCTGTACTGCAACAAAGTTTATTGATGTTTTCGTAGATGAGATTTATTGCATTTTTACATTATAGCAGTCGGCTAACAAGAAGTGCAAACCACAAGTGCTGAAAAGCGCTGTGACGATCCTTTCTCATACTCTTCATCTCAACTCTGATAGTCATGTTTGGCATAAAGCTGCTTCTGTGGTTCGTTTCTTTTCAATCAAAAATTAATGCAATATGTTTATACTTCCTTCGTTTGATTGCAATTGATCAGCCAATCCAGTGCTTAAATATTCTGTTCCAGTTGAGTTACCAGTTTTAATTATGAAGGGTCTGAAAAAAAAGTGAAAACACGAAAGACACCATTTGGAGATTGTAACCATAACAAGTGTAAGATTTTTGTTGGTGTTTGGACAAAAGATAAAGTGGACGTTGTTGGTTCAGATAGTTTGCACTCTGCACTCATCAGTTCCGATGTTGCGTCGGTGTGCGGCCGAGCAGTTGTACGAGTGCGTTGCATCTGAGGTGGCTGAGGCCGAAGGCAAGGAGAACGCTCATCGAGCCGAGTTACTGAATCTGTTGTCGAGCACAGAGTGGCAATCAGATGCGAAACAAGAGCATTTCGTCGAGATTAGTCGATCAGTTGCGCGTATTCTAAATGTTGCATTATGATTTTTATCCACTCATGCATTTATATGTACGGCACTTTTGCTCCATTTTCACACACTTTCTATCGCATTCTGCTGGAATTGACACGATGCGAAAGATGCAAACGATCAATTTCTTCAGAGTTTATCGATGATTCCGATGAATGAAAGATGCATTGAGAATAGAAGCTTTCTTATAAATTTCATTATTTTCGAAATAGACGTACATTGGCTACCGTCTGTCGTGCTTTTTTCTTGGTCAGCACTTTGTAATCGTTTTGTTGGTTCGACTTTTTATTCCTTTCCTTGCCTTCTCACTTATTCTCGTACGAGAACTTCGTTCTCTCAAACGACTGCAGCGAGAAAATACTTTGTTTACGAATTGCCACTTATCCGGAATTCTTGAACTGTCCACATTACTATCTATTTTGATCTTGAAAAGAATAGTTTATGTGTTGCATTTATTCAGTTATTGTGTTTTGAAATTTTAATTTTCAAAAACTATCCTCCATAAGTCAGCTAAAGTCACCGTTGATTGGTGTTTGTAATTATTCATGGAATAGCTTCCGATACTTTCGATTTTTCGGTTGTCTCACGTCGATTACTGAAACTCTCTGTTAATTCAATCTCTTTAGCCCGCATCCAGTCAAGTTTCGTCCCAGCACTGCATAAACGTCAGTCATTGTCGTATGATCTCGTGTTCGATATTTATTCGTATTTTTCACTTCAAATCGTGTCAATAGGTTTAACCCTTCGTTTCAATGAAGCGTGCAAGTAATAAAAACATTTCACACTGGGCTCTCATTGGTTTTTCATGCCAATACTGCGTATTCTATTCGGCACATTATCTGTTATTTTGTGAATGAAAATTGTAGCGTATCGACTGATATTGCTGCATCTTAACGCAATCAAACTTATCACAACACCAAAACAATCGTCAATCAGTCGTTCGCATTGCTGACCAGTGCATAATTTTAGGTTGTGACCGTCTCGAGTGAGCCTTTAGACGATTCAAACTCTCTTCAAAATTAGCATACAAACGCATTTTCGTGAAACAGACTGAATGATCAAAGCAAAACAGTGGATATAAAAAGAAGGATTGATCACCCGAACTTTCTATAATTTTCGTAGTGCTTCATTTCAGAGGATTAAAAGTGAAATCAGATATCGAACCAAATACGAATACAAGCTTCCTTGAAGTTGATTGTAATCTGCATTAAACCCCGTCTTGGTCACTATGAACATAAACGAGAAACCGCGAGCAGCACCAAGAGTGCGTACTACAAATGAAAGTAGCACGGTAATTTTTGCATTCACACTGAATATTGTCGTTAAGAAAGCAGTTACTTGTTACAGTTATGCGGAGGTTTTTCTGGTGTGTTGAATTTGTTTTTACATACTGATTGCATATATTTATTGCGATTTGACTGTAAGGGTTATGAGGGTCATCCTGAGAAGACAAAATTTGTTTTATTTGTTTTCTTTCGGAACTGAAAGTAATTGGACAGCCTCTTACGTTCATCAGTGTTCGTTCGTGAACATTTTGTGATTTGAATTCAGAGTGCACTTCTATTGAATATGATTCGAACGCTGACCACGAGCTCCTCGGAAGACCAAAAAGAATTGGATCGTCGTCGACTGGAGATGGGTTTTGCTGAATCCTCAGCTGAAATTGATCAAGTCGTTCGAGGCAATCAATGTTTCCTCTTTTTTTTCAATTTACATCACTCACATAAATGTTAACAGGGACAGAACTGAGTTTTTACCCGAAATTCTCCGTTTTTTCAAGCCGAGCGCATTTTCAAGGTCTCGACTACGAAATTTCATCCTCGTTTTTCACTTTCACCGCAACACTAGTTATCTGTCTGAATGATACCTAATGATTTAATACATTCACTCTCATTGTTCAAACTCTAAAAAATGGAACTTGAAAACTTCTGAATCAAGCAAGGCAAATTTAAAATAGTAACGTTTGTGCTATAATCATGATATGTCAGGCACCTACCAGCCTCTCTTGTCAAATTTGAACGAAGTTGTTATCTGTTTGTTCACGGCTTGAGAAAATTTGTTTTATCAGATTTGTCAATGGAAGTGTGAATGAGAGTTGCTAGAGACTTCATCTAGGGTTGATTGATTATTTTATAAGAGTTGAATGGACACATGGATGATCATCGACTCATTTACATTTCCGCACAAGAAATGATTGTTTTAGAGCATGAGAATGATGTTGGCACGTGTCTGGAGTCGTTTCGTAGTGTTTCTTCTCGAATAACAGGTTAATTGCCGCTCTTTGTGAGACTATTGTAGTAGCTTATAATTGAACGGAATGATGAATTGTTGTGAATGAGTTAAATATAATGTGCAGCATGTCGTGAACGTGTGCACAGTGTAAGAAACGGTCTGTTGACTTGTCGTACTCTGCTGCAATGTAGACGGGATGATCTGAAACGATTGTGGATGGAGAATGCGCAACAGCGTCATGTCAGCTATATTCTCGCGCAAATGTTTGTCCATCTCTCTACTTTTGTACTGTTATACGTTTATTCACAGTGGATGATACGCGAAAACTTTTCATGAACAAATAACTCAATTCCGATTTTTAACGAAACTTGATTTGATTTTCAAGCAAAGATCTTAATCGATTTCCGTCTTTCTTCTTCACTTCGTAAATCAACTGAGAACTTTTAAAGAGAATCGATAAAGAAAATCGGAAACGAAGTTGATGAAGCAGTTGCTCGGAAGGATTATTTGAGCGCGGCCAATTCACTGAAGGAGGCTGGTTCGTTCCATTCCCTTCCTCTTGTTTGGCTCAGAGTTAGGATATGTAATAATTTTTGTTTAGACTCACTTTTGAATGGTCCCTTTTCGAACATCGACGGGCTTAGCCATCTTCGCACTCACGTTCATGAAACCTCAAAGGTTCTCTTTCTTTATTAGTGATTTTCATCTTTTTTCTCTCATTTCATCTCTTTTGACATCCACATTTGCTTTTTAAGTACTTTTTCGCTTATCAGTTTTGAGTAATTGTCGTTTTGGATGTGTTTCTCAATTCATCATCGAGTTCAATTAGATTCCTCATTTGAGCAGTTTATTTTATCAAGATATTGCAGAAATTGGTTGAACATCTTGTCGATGATATCATGAATCATCTTATCGTGCGACCGTTTGAATTGCAGGTTGGTTCTTCTAAAGAAAAATGTTATTGACATCGTTTAGTAAAATGTCATCTGATCAGTGGTGACTGATCAATATTTTGACCATGATTGTAAGTGTTACCTTATGAATATGGTGATGTGAGGGAATGCATAGCTAATATTCCAGTTATTGGATCTAATCAGATCTTTGCCAGAGAATAAAGTTAGCGAATCCATTGAATGCACTTCAATAATAGCGCATTGTTCATCAACAAAACGCGATGGTATCGGCGCAGAATCAGAATGCGGTAGAGCACAATTGTTGTGTTGTATTCGTGCGTTATGTGTATTTGGTTACTTGAAGACTTCACTCAATCGCATTTTAAATGCTTCACCGACTCTTTTACAAAAACATATTCATTTGTCAGCAGCGATTATTTGTGTCGCATTCAATGGCAACCAAAAGGGAGATTCACGACATCTGGCACATTACATGCTATTGGTAATTATTGCTTTTGTTTGCTTCGCCTCCATTTCATTAATCTTTTTGAACAGCACGTACTATATGGTGCATTGATTGCAGTTATTGAAGCAGCTGCATGCCAGCTATGAAGCACACTGTTCAGTGGACGAACAAGTCCAAAAGGTGCAGTCGGAAGACAGCAGTATCGATGAAGTAATCTCATTGTCGGCTAATTTTTGGATGATGGCTCAAGAAGCGATCGAAAAAGTGGTATCCGAATACGTTTATGAACACATTAGTGCGTCGTCATCTGAAGGTACAGGTGAAAAATCAACTGAAAAGACACTGCTATTTCGATTTGACGCATCTGCATGTGCTACCACAACTTCAAGCAGTCAAGCTTCAAAGCAGGTTTCGCGCTTTATGTTTTATAAGCATGTTTTGTTGTTGGTGTGAATAAATATTATGTTCTGTGTGATAGGATCGTATGAATGTTGATGCTTTGATGAACAGATTGCAGACTCACGCGACTGTATGCTTGCCGTCACCTTGGAATATCACCTCTCTTTATCCTCAGTTGGAACGATTTTGCACTGAGCTGGAATCAAAAAATGGACAGAAGCCTTGCCGATTGCGTCGTTTTTTGCATTCGTTCATAGTCGATGTTTTTATTGGTCGTTTCCAGTGTAAACTCGAGAGACTTGCAGAGAAGGCTCTTCACGGAAATGACGCATGGCGTGTTCTCATGCATCACTCCAATCCGGTCATCCATTTCATGTTTCATTCAATTAAACTGCTCATTGTTCATGATCACAGCTCCAAAACTAATAACTAGATCAATCATGAATCGTTATGATATTCTTTGAAAAAAGATGATGATGATGATGATGATGCTAAGTAGTGCATAACTGTGTGCAAAGATCCTGTTTTAAAATGAATCGTTGAATTAATACAGAAAGTGTTGGCGAGTTGTTGGAATATGCTCGCGGTGTGCGATGAAATTGGTAAGTTAATCGAAACGATGGCTGCTTATACTGAGCGACTGTCAGCCCTTTGGCTCCTTGTCATCGACGAATTTGCCAGAAGTGCAACGAATGTTTATGAACGGGTACGTCATAACTCAGAAACAAGTCATTACTTAACGAATAAATCGTCCATCTCGCATCATCTTCCGATCGATGAAGCGTTCATTTGCACTGAAATAAATTGGTAATATTTTCAAGATTATTCGTCCGTCAAGTGAAGGCGAAGAAGGGCGTGAACGACGCAAGATAAGTGCAGCATGGGCGGTTGACGAAGATATCTCTCGTCTGTTGAAAAGTCTACCCAATTGGTTCATGGTGAGCACATATGAATCAACGCCAACGCCATCGTTAGGCACACCAAGTGCTCTTTTACCATGCACGGAAAGTGAATCGGATATAAGGCAGAGGAACGAACGTGAATCTGAAATTCTCATAGGTGTGCACTCATAACTTTGTAAATCAGTTTGAGTGGTTCGTGTTCTGGTAAATGGTGCGATGATTGAAGGCAATCTCGGTACTGCAAAGCAGTTGGTTCGTGATGAGCTGATTACTGATATGGAGTTAATTCGTTCGTTGGTATGCATGCACGAATCGCTCAAATGGTTTTGTAGCAGTATGCGCTCTCTTATCGCATCTTTGCCTGAATCGGCTCGTAATGCGATGCGTAACTGTCTCATTCAGATTCAGTCATCCACTTCCGAGCTCAGCGCTCAAACGGTCCGTTGATACACTACTTCCAGACTCAGTTATCATTCACTTGAATGGCACCAGCTCGACAGTAACTGCCTATTATTGCAGCAACAGGAAAACATCTACTCAGCGGTCGAGAGACGTCTGAGCGAGTTGGATTCTATGGCTGATACGTGTCTGCTGATCATCCATCTGGAACTGCGTGTTCATTGTTTCTTTCATTTGTTACCGCTCGCGCGTGTGCGACCATCATTGCCTCATGATGAACTCGATAATGAAGTTTGCATTTCGATTCAATACTTTGCGTTGATATCATTAACCACTTTATTCTTGCTTTGAAGCATGCTTACATTGTAAACTATTCTTCACTGTCAGTTCAGAACGGTGATATAGCGTGTTTTAACAGTGGTATTTTCCACTTAATCAGTCAGATGTTGATATCTGACTTTGAATACATTGCTTTATGCAATAGAAGGCACCATAACAGCTTATGTTTTGTAGTGATTTTCTTTGCAAGATTTTGCTGTGCAATGCAAATGATGTCAATATTGCTAGATAGAATTTCAAGTGGATTTATGATATGTCGATGAACTGTTAAGGTAATCGATTTTGGTAGAGATATGGTACAATTTCATCAGTTGTTGAATTCGCATTTACCACTTCATAAGATGAAGTATCTTTTCGATGGTCTTGGGCATTTGTCTGCCTCGATTTTCATCCATTCGAGGTTCGTTTTGCGATATTTTATTGGGCATGTTATTACTGAGCATCGTCACTTGCCAGCATGCACTGATTCGATGTCATTCTGTGCGATTGCATTCTTTTGATTAGAAACATGCCTTTTCATTTATGACCGACAAATATCTCAACGTGTGCTTTTTAAATTTTCTTTCCTTTTTCATGGCTATTTTGAGGTTTCTTCTCCAAGCTTGCATAATTAACCCACTTTTGTGATCGCCCATTCATGTCATTGCCAAATCTGCACAAAACCTGAGAGTTTCTGAAACTCGTGATGAAATTTGGTGATTTTGCTCACAAGCTTTGAAGTTTATTTTTTGAGGAAGAGATGTGCGCCCGTGTTTTCTTTTTTATCACATTGTTCGCCTCAGTTAAAACTGATTTTCAGTGATCTTTTTTCAAATTCAACGGAATTTATGCGACTAAGTATCATGTCAGTTTTGAGGAAATATGTCATAATGTGCAAAAGTTCACCAATTTCAGTCAACATATGCAAAAATTGAGTGAGAATGGTAAGAAACGTGTTTGTCGAAATGTTTTTGCTGTGCAACAACGACTTAGTCAATTGACTGGAAGACGAGAAAGTGAACTGGAACGAGCACGTGCATTTTTTGAATTATTGAACCACGATCCTGACCAGTTATTGGCCTTGATTTTGGAAAGAGGTGCCGTTTTTTCGCATCTTGAGTACACTTATCTGCTTTCTTTAGCTGTTCGGTTAGTCTTTGTCTCCAGTTCTTTTATTACATTTCTTTTTCTTGTTTGTTGGGGAAGATGCATTCAAAATGAATGTCTAACTTAATGCAGTGCGAGTGAGTTGTCCTATCAAGTGGTGAAGTTAAATTACTAAATCGTGAACAAGCAAAATCGAAAAACGATGCTTTGAATTTACAAGGATTCATATTGTTACAGCACCGTTTCTTCAAACATTTTCTTCAGATCACATCCGATACTTGGCGCTCAACCAGGTGCTCTCGAACAGAGAATATCACAACTGAAGTCAATCTTGTCACATATTAAGAGGGCGTGACATCTACTACGTCAATAAATGTGGTGCTTATTCCTTATGAAGTGCATGCTTTATTTATCCATCTCTCACTAATTAATAATAAAGCTTATCGTTGTCATACTTGTTGAATGTAACACGTTTCGTTCATCCATATTTTATAGAGTGATTTTGATGTGCACACTTCGTTGATGGGTCCAGTACACAATTGTCGTGTTCTGCTGCTGGTGCTTGCGGCGAACTCGAACTATTTTGTAGAATGCGATGAACGTTTTGCATAACGCGTACGCAACTCTCCAATTTTTTGTCCATTGAATTTAGCTGAAATCAATACTTTACTTGCCCGTTGCCGTTTTTTATTTTATTGGTTGCGTGGCTTTAGCTTCTCAGTATCCACAACGAAGTGGCATTTCAGCTGGACCTTTTTGAAAGCAGTTGCAAGTGGCTGAAGTAGTGTTGGTGAATAAGCATTTAGAACAAAGTAATGGTCAGAGTGACGAGCCAGTAAGGCAACCAATTCAAACAGGATGCAATGGTAGGAGACGTGTGATGGGAGTGGTGTATGATATGGGATAAGAGGGGAAAACAAAAACAAAGATATATAAAACTAGCAAAATTAGCCGTAATGGAGACCATGGACCTCTTTGAAGCTGCGTTGGACGTAGCGGAGTTTCTCTTAAAAGTAGTTTGGAAAATGATGTAATCTGATTGGAGTGACGAAGATGGAAACATCGGGAATGCAAAAATAGCTAAAGCAGGAATGTTGCAGAACAAATTAAGAGCCTGAGATGTTGTGAACACGTATGTAGAGGACAATATGAGTGTATCAGCAGTGACTGGCACGCTACTGAAAAAAAATCTCTACTAATCGCCATTTTCGATTCTTCTTTCAACTAGCAAAAGTTTCAGTCGCGCTGCTCATTCATCGAGGAAACAACCTCCAAAATTTTGGTAGAATCCTTTCAACAGAATTGGAAATGTGAAATTTTATTTGAAAGAAATCCACTTATCAAAGATTAACGATAATAACTAAATGATGTCCAAGTGAAGAGTCATCTGGTCGACTCCCAATATGATAAAGATGAAACCGGTGCCGATGAGATTAGCACGTCAGGAATATTGAGAATTATATACCATTTTATGCTCGTTTTCGGGCGAGAGCAATTACGAGGAAGAAGGCGAAGTCAACAGTAAATTACGGCAGTTAGGATGACTATCGTAGCCAACAGTCAGTTATGATGACTTAATAATGCGGTAATCAAATTTCTCGCCTATTCAACAACTCATTACCCCACTCAGATGTCCTTCCCTCTGTCGATGAAAATATCATCTTCACGGTTCATGCAATGCAATTTAGACACCCTTCACCTAAGATGTGCATTCTGATCATGAGGCAACGGCTTCGGTCAATACATCAATGCAATTAATTGAAAAATTAGCAAAAATGCTTGATTTCCTACGAACGTATCCCGTAAGAAATTTGAAAATAGAAACCAAGACCTTGGCAAAAAACACCTGGATCATCTGGTTTAGTTAAGTTGTCAAATCTTTTGATAAATGAATCATTCTGTTATTGAAGGTGAGCAAAATCCCTCACCGTCACATAAAATTTCCTGGTAGTAGAGAAGCTCTTCTACCCGCTTGTACCAAGAAACCGTTATGTTGCTGGCAAGAATGAGGGTCATTGTAGCTTGAATATGGATCTTTTAATATTCCTATTGTATTGTAGTTGATTCCGAATCTGTTTCCGAGTTTTTAGAGCTCTGATATGACTAATGAAGGCAGGAAGCTATGTTCTGAACTGATACATCTATATTGGTATGTCTGCATACTTCTGAGTGATTCTGTGGTGCTGAACGGATCTCGAAGTCACGTAGGTAATAGCTATACAAAACAATATGTTCATTATTGAAGCTTTGTGAAACTGAAATTATGAACGGATTACACACTTCTGATCAAGTTCTAAAGTTATCTTATTTATACCGAGACAGATCTTATCCCAAAACTAGATAAGTG
>JAPYMA010001327.1:0-82139 GCA_035041965.1 Anisakis pegreffii | reverse complement strand
TAAGGTAGCATTAGTAAGAAAAAACAATCAAATTCATCTAAAAGACGTTGAGAGGAATGGTAATGTTTTGTGAATGGTCGAGAGCGTTATCTGAGATAACGAGAATCTTGATTGGAATGCCTTTTCCTTCACAATAGTTCGTTGCATCTCTGAGAAAACAACCGGAGAAGCAATTAAGCAATCTTTAGAAATTATAACTGTGACCTAACAATAAGCTTTTAAGTCAGATCTCCATCTAATATAAAGGAATACATTTATGTTGTTCCTTGATTAACGAAATGCGATTTCAGTTTGAAGTCTCGTACAAAGTTTGCAACCAACAACAGTTTACGAGCAAAATTTCTCTGAACCCTTATAGCCTGTTACATTTCCATCTCTTTTTGCTTATTGTTAGCATCAACTGATCTCTATTATTCAGTGATGTTGAACCGGGCAGGTTCGGCAAGAAACTCAGCGTCACATAACCCTAACGTTGCAGTTTCCTTGATTGATACACTCTCATCGTATGATTACGTTCACAACGCATTAACCATTTATGGCTTCCTGTAGGTTTCATTTACATCACACCCGGATATTCTCTAATCAGATGTTCAAATAACGACAACGCTTTCTCTTGAGTCAATTTTTGTAAAGCCACAGTACGCTGATAATTTTATCCACTTATGAAAAGCACGAAAACCTTGTCTATTTTCCTTATATTCTGGCTCATTATTTTTTATGAATGATAATTTTGAGTCTTTAGGCTTCGTCGCTTCGATGTCTGATGCCGATGCAGTTAATAAATCAGTCTAAAAAATTCAGCAGCGTCGAGAGCTATATTTTTTATAGCGTCGTATATTTACTAATTCATTTTTGAATGGACGTCTAAGCTTTTACCAGAACTCATTCTTCAAGCCATTGCTTAGAAAGACTGTGATGTTGATGAAATGTAAACGTCAAGATATGCATACAGAGCAAAGTCGTGAAAATATATCGGATCGCAAAAGTATGCAGGTTTTTATTTGTCAGATTTTGGCCTGACAGCATTAATCATCAACTTATTCGGTCAACAAACTAAATGCTATTTTTCAAAAATTTCATTCACACAGGGAATTAATTTACCGGATTCATGCAGTGGTTAAGGAAAATTCGAAAAATTCTTTCATTGGGAGATCAAACTGAAGTTGACTGATGTTGTAGGCTGCAAAAAGATCAATGTTAAATCTTCGCAGTTCTAAAGACTCTAATCCTAATATTGATAATCTTTCCTGGTACTCGGATACGTTATTGAATTTCCACATAGCCTCTTGAAGACGAAACGGGTATATCTTCTTCGAACACTTTTAACAACATTGACGTAGCGGTTATCACCGTATTGATTAGAGAAAGACTAAGGGGAATAGGTAGATTTAAGTCATTGGCTGATACACTCTCATCTTTGGCTGGGCGAATTTAGATTATGTACTTTGCTAAGTAGGGATAAGAAATGTGAGTGATGTTCTGGCGTTATCTTCTTTAACTATACTGGAAACGTGATGATGAACTTTAAAACTTGGGTTGCTTGTGACACCTCGATGATGGATGAATGAGGAGGGAACCAATTCATAGTTCTGGACTATCCTTGCCACCTCAAGTGTATAAGAGTAGTATTCGGCGTTAATGGTTTGCCCATTCTCAAGGAATTCGAGATATATCACACCGGTGGCACACCAGAAAACGATGAGCATGATTTTTTGAGGGTGCATTTTTGCTTTGGGCATCATTTTTGGTGCCCCGCCAACGTCTACTCATTGAGCTGACCTCCATCGATTATCACAATCAATCCACTTTTCATCCACAGTGTCAATTCGGTCAAGAAATGGATCACTGTTGTTTCTGAGCAGCAATGAAGAACAAATTTGCAAACGTCTGAATTGCTGCGCTCCGTCCAACTCGTGTGGAACCCACCGATTCGAATTCTTGACTTTCCCGATCTGCCGTAAGTGGGTTGAGATGGTTCTTCGGCAGACACTTGTTCGTCTGCCATCTGCTTCCGAGATTGAGTAGGGTCCGACTCAACCATCTCCTTCAATTCGTCGTTCTTCAAGTCTGATGGGCGACCTGACCCCGGTTCGTCTTCGAGGTTCATTTCTCCGACAGCGAACTTCTTGAATCAATTTGCAACATAGCCGTTGCTTGTTTGCTCGAATGACCGAGCTTGAACTCATAAATCATAATTCCGCTAATTACTTTCTTGTTCACAGATTGGATCGAATGCTCCGAAAGTCTCCAAATTAAAATAATGAAGACTAAATATGGATATATTCAGACAGCGCGGAAAATGAGCTACAAAACGATGCACAACAATAGATACGACGAGTTCACAATGAAACGCAACGTTCCATTACATCAGTTAGCCTTCGTAACTGTCCCAGAACTTTCTGCCAGTCTAATAAATATCGTTGAATGACTTGAGGATGGTTTAATAGAATCCATACGTATGAATGCAATATTGAAACTTCTACGCTAATTTAAACAAAATCAAGCAAAAGTATTCGATTGCGAGAAATCAGACATACATTAGCATAAGCAAAAGTTTGAGAATGGATATCAATATTCGTGTGGAATTCAAAAGGCCCAAAAATAATTCAAATATTGAGCCAAAGAAAATAAATTATAGTAACGAAAGATACAATAATAATAACAATTCAAAATTTATTGAATAAGAGCTAAAAATTTCGTTGAATGATGCAGGCTGAGAAGTAAATAAACATATAAATAAAAAAGGATGCAAAAATGAAGGAAAAAATAAACCGACTTTTTTGATGATTGATCCGACTGGCAAATCAATGACACCCACTTCACTCGACAAATATACATGATCATCATCAGTCAAATAGTAACGTGCTGGTCGAAGTCCATTACGATCCAAAATTGCACCAACATATCTGCCATCCGAGAACGCCATCAGTGCTGAATTCAAACACAACTTTGAGGAAAGCTGCGATCCCACTGCTTAACATGCTAACAAATGATAAGCACGTACCCGGTCCGTCCCAAGGCTCCATACACATTGCGGCCCATCGATAAAATGACCGCCTCTCAGGCGCCATTTCCTACAAAAGACACTTTTAACTAACCGATATAAATACAACCACATCCCCTATTGATAATTCAAACCAATAAATCCAAACATTCTCACTGATAAAAATAGTAACCTCGTCTTTTTCCCATGCCTCTGGCACCATGGTCATTGCGGCTTCTGGCAGTGAACGATGTCCAGCACGAACCAAAAATTCAATCACGTTATCGAAACTACCCGAATCCGTTAGATTCTTTTCGACGACAGGATACCTTAAATATGAATGATAACAGTAATGGTAATAACAATAACAGTCCCTATTCCTATGTGCAATACTGATGCAAATGCAAACAATAACAGTGAATTTATAATACCAACTGCAACGTCATCTTTTAAAAACGAACAATTTAGTGAGGTCGTCGCCATATAGTTTGCTCTCCATTACACCTTCACGTGCATGCATGAAGTTAATATTACCACGAAGCGTGTTGATCTCACCATTATGCGCAACCATTCTAAACAATTTAATTAGTGCACCTGCATTAAACCTTATTCAGTTAACGAAACAAACCTATTTGGTTGTGCTCTACACCATGACGGCAATGTATTCGTTGAAAAACGACTATGCACGACGGCGATGTGCGTCACGAAGTCGACATTCGTGAGATCCGAATAATAGCGATAAAGCTGATCGGGTGTAAACTGTCCCTTTAAAACCATATTATTGTTTCAATGAAAGTGCTTACCCCCTCACTGTAAATGAAACAGCATTTAGCAAGCTAATACTAACTAACCTTATAAACAATAGTCGATGAACTCAGTGATACCACATAGCATTCAACGTTCTGTTTATCCATTTGCACAGCAGCTTGTTTTCGTAACAAATAAACGTTACGTTCAAATAATTCTTTATCTTCTCCAGCATATTTTGCCGTGACAAATACCTGTTCAGCATCATCATTATTATTATTATTATTATTATTATTATTATTATTATTATTACATTATTATTATTATTATATTATTATTATTATATTATTATTATTATATTATTATTATTATATTATTATTATTATATTATTATTATTATATTATTATTATATTATTATTATATTATTATTATTACTATTATTATTATTATTATTATTATTATTATTATTATTATTATTATTACTATTATTACTATTACTATTATTACTATTATTCTTATTATTCTTATTATTCTTATTATTATTATTATATTATTATTATTATTATTATTATTATTATTATTATATTATCATTATTATTATTATATTATTATTATTACTACTATTATTATTATTATTACTATTATAACTATTATTACTATTATTACTACTATATTATTAATTATTATATTATTATTATTATATTATTATTATTATATTATTATTAATTATTATTATTATTATTATATTATTATTATTACTATTATTATTATTATTATTATTATTATATTATTATTAATATAATATAATCATAATTAATAATAATATAATAATAATAATATAATAATAATAATATAATAATAATAATATAATAAATAATAATAATATAATAATAATAATAATAATAATAATAATAATAATAATAATAATGATGATGCTGAACAGGTATTTGTCACGGCAAAATATGCTGGAGAAGATAAAGAATTATTTGAACGTAACGTTTATTTGTTACGAAAACAAGCTGCTGTGCAAATGGATAAACAGAACGTTGAATGCTATGTGGTATCACTGAGTTCATCGACTATTGTTTATAAGGTTAGTTAGTATTAGCTTGCTAAATGCTGTTTCATTTACAGTGAGGGGGTAAGCACTTTCATTGAAACAATAATATGGTTTTAAAGGGACAGTTTACACCCGATCAGCTTTATCGCTATTATTCGGATCTCACGAATGTCGACTTCGTGACGCACATCGCCGTCGTGCATAGTCGTTTTTCAACGAATACATTGCCGTCATGGTGTAGAGCACAACCAAATAGGTTTGTTTCGTTAACTGAATAAGGTTTAATGCAGGTGCACTAATTAAATTGTTTAGAATGGTTGCGCATAATGGTGAGATCAACACGCTTCGTGGTAATATTAACTTCATGCATGCACGTGAAGGTGTAATGGAGAGCAAACTATATGGCGACGACCTCACTAAATTGTTCGTTTTTAAAAGATGACGTTGCAGTTGGTATTATAAATTCACTGTTATTGTTTGCATTTGCATCAGTATTGCACATAGGAATAGGGACTGTTATTGTTATTACCATTACTGTTATCATTCATATTTAAGGTATCCTGTCGTCGAAAAGAATCTAACGGATTCGGGTAGTTTCGATAACGTGATTGAATTTTTGGTTCGTGCTGGACATCGTTCACTGCCAGAAGCCGCAATGACCATGGTGCCAGAGGCATGGGAAAAAGACGAGGTTACTATTTTTATCAGTGAGAATGTTTGGATTTATTGGTTTGAATTATCAATAGGGGATGTGGTTGTATTTATATCGGTTAGTTAAAAGTGTCTTTTGTAGGAAATGGCGCCTGAGAGGCGGTCATTTTATCGATGGGCCGCAATGTGTATGGAGCCTTGGGACGGACCGGGTACGTGCTTATCATTTGTTAGCATGTTAAGCAGTGGGATCGCAGCTTTCCTCAAAGTTGTGTTTGAATTCAGCACTGATGGCGTTCTCGGATGGCAGATATGTTGGTGCAATTTTGGATCGTAATGGACTTCGACCAGCACGTTACTATTTGACTGATGATGATCATGTATATTTGTCGAGTGAAGTGGGTGTCATTGATTTGCCAGTCGGATCAATCATCAAAAAAGTCGGTTTATTTTTTCCTTCATTTTTGCATCCTTTTTTATTTATATGTTTATTTACTTCTCAGCCTGCATCATTCAACGAAATTTTTAGCTCTTATTCAATAAATTTTGAATTGTTATTATTATTGTATCTTTCGTTACTATAATTTATTTTCTTTGGCTCAATATTTGAATTATTTTTGGGCCTTTTGAATTCCACACGAATATTGATATCCATTCTCAAACTTTTGCTTATGCTAATGTATGTCTGATTTCTCGCAATCGAATACTTTTGCTTGATTTTGTTTAAATTAGCGTAGAAGTTTCAATATTGCATTCATACGTATGGATTCTATTAAACCATCCTCAAGTCATTCAACGATATTTATTAGACTGGCAGAAAGTTCTGGGACAGTTACGAAGGCTAACTGATGTAATGGAACGTTGCGTTTCATTGTGAACTCGTCGTATCTATTGTTGTGCATCGTTTTGTAGCTCATTTTCCGCGCTGTCTGAATATATCCATATTTAGTCTTCATTATTTTAATTTGGAGACTTTCGGAGCATTCGATCCAATCTGTGAACAAGAAAGTAATTAGCGGAATTATGATTTATGAGTTCAAGCTCGGTCATTCGAGCAAACAAGCAACGGCTATGTTGCAAATTGATTCAAGAAGTTCGCTGTCGGAGAAATGAACCTCGAAGACGAACCGGGGTCAGGTCGCCCATCAGACTTGAAGAACGACGAATTGAAGGAGATGGTTGAGTCGGACCCTACTCAATCTCGGAAGCAGATGGCAGACGAACAAGTGTCTGCCGAAGAACCATCTCAACCCACTTACGGCAGATCGGGAAAGTCAAGAATTCGAATCGGTGGGTTCCACACGAGTTGGACGGAGCGCAGCAATTCAGACGTTTGCAAATTTGTTCTTCATTGCTGCTCAGAAACAACAGTGATCCATTTCTTGACCGAATTGACACTGTGGATGAAAAGTGGATTGATTGTGATAATCGATGGAGGTCAGCTCAATGAGTAGACGTTGGCGGGGCACCAAAAATGATGCCCAAAGCAAAAATGCACCCTCAAAAAATCATGCTCATCGTTTTCTGGTGTGCCACCGGTGTGATATATCTCGAATTCCTTGAGAATGGGCAAACCATTAACGCCGAATACTACTCTTATACACTTGGGGGTGGCGAGGATAGTCCAGAACTATGAATTGGTTCCCTCCTCATTCATCCATCATCGAGGTGTCACAAGCAACCCAAGTTTTAAAGTTCATCATCACGTTTCCAGTATAGTTAAAGAAGATAACGCCAGAACATCACTCACATTTCTTATCCCTACTTAGCAAAGTACATAATCTAAATTCGCCCAGCCAAAGATGAGAGTGTATCAGCCAATGACTTAAATCTACCTATTCCCCTTAGTCTTTCTCTAATCAATACGGTGATAACCGCTACGTCAATGTTGTTAAAAGTGTTCGAAGAAGATATACCCGTTTCGTCTTCAAGAGGCTATGTGGAAATTCAATAACGTATCCGAGTACCAGGAAAGATTATCAATATTAGGATTAGAGTCTTTAGAACTGCGAAGATTTAACATTGATCTTTTTGCAGCCTACAACATCAGTCAACTTCAGTTTGATCTCCCAATGAAAGAATTTTTCGAATTTTCCTTAACCACTGCATGAATCCGGTAAATTAATTCCCTGTGTGAATGAAATTTTTGAAAAATAGCATTTAGTTTGTTGACCGAATAAGTTGATGATTAATGCTGTCAGGCCAAAATCTGACAAATAAAAACCTGCATACTTTTGCGATCCGATATATTTTCACGACTTTGCTCTGTATGCATATCTTGACGTTTACATTTCATCAACATCACAGTCTTTCTAAGCAATGGCTTGAAGAATGAGTTCTGGTAAAAGCTTAGACGTCCATTCAAAAATGAATTAGTAAATATACGACGCTATAAAAAATATAGCTCTCGACGCTGCTGAATTTTTTAGACTGATTTATTAACTGCATCGGCATCAGACATCGAAGCGACGAAGCCTAAAGACTCAAAATTATCATTCATAAAAAATAATGAGCCAGAATATAAGGAAAATAGACAAGGTTTTCGTGCTTTTCATAAGTGGATAAAATTATCAGCGTACTGTGGCTTTACAAAAATTGACTCAAGAGAAAGCGTTGTCGTTATTTGAACATCTGATTAGAGAATATCCGGGTGTGATGTAAATGAAACCTACAGGAAGCCATAAATGGTTAATGCGTTGTGAACGTAATCATACGATGAGAGTGTATCAATCAAGGAAACTGCAACGTTAGGGTTATGTGACGCTGAGTTTCTTGCCGAACCTGCCCGGTTCAACATCACTGAATAATAGAGATCAGTTGATGCTAACAATAAGCAAAAAGAGATGGAAATGTAACAGGCTATAAGGGTTCAGAGAAATTTTGCTCGTAAACTGTTGTTGGTTGCAAACTTTGTACGAGACTTCAAACTGAAATCGCATTTCGTTAATCAAGGAACAACATAAATGTATTCCTTTATATTAGATGGAGATCTGACTTAAAAGCTTATTGTTAGGTCACAGTTATAATTTCTAAAGATTGCTTAATTGCTTCTCCGGTTGTTTTCTCAGAGATGCAACGAACTATTGTGAAGGAAAAGGCATTCCAATCAAGATTCTCGTTATCTCAGATAACGCTCTCGACCATTCACAAAACATTACCATTCCTCTCAACGTCTTTTAGATGAATTTGATTGTTTTTTCTTACTAATGCTACCTTAGCCTATCTCCTTCCTAAAAGCACTACTCCTCAGAAGAGAGTATCAGTTTTGTCTTGAAGGTGTGTTGTGCTAACATGTATGCTAACATGGGACAGGTAGCGGTTTAATGTTAATGAATCCAGCATTCTTACAAAAGAAGCAAAATATGGCTGCGACAATAATCAATATGGAATTTTTCAACGAGAATTATTTAGAATGCTTTCTCACCTGTTTATAGGTAACTAATAGCACGCTACTCAATGCTGTTTGGCATAGCCTCACATTCAGTCTGAACTTATGCAAACATTTACACCACACCTGCTTTAACCTCGTGGTGAACTTGTTAGGTTTTTCACGCCCGTGAGTACCTTTGGTTTTTGGTGAGGCCACCTCGAATACATTCACGCCTTTAAACTTTGCCCACGCCAATCAGTTACCATCGGCATTTGCTAGTGCAACTTTGAATACGGCAGCGCGTTTGGCTCTAGCCTATGCTATTCGAGTCGTGCCACTTCTAGTGACATCATTTAACGAAAACATGAACGCCAATTTAAAAATTGTGAAGGGAATAAAGGCACAACCAGCTGTAAAAATCGAAAGAAACGGACACATGCATCCATCAAGTAACAAGAATTGTTCAATGAGAATAGTCATAGCTTTATTCCCTAAGCGTCAAAAATTGAATGAATCGTAGTATTAGGAAAGTATAAGTGATCAATACCTCAGGGTTATTCTTGCTAGCATACATAAGACACGGATCGATAAGCCCCCGAAGAAATCAAATAACGCTACAGCCCTTACTTGGTTGAATTTTGAAAAGTGAAGCGTGATGAAAGGCATCAAAGTTGAATATTAAGTACAACGACCAATACTAAATCATGAGAACTCAACATCCGTGCGATTGCAATAGAACAATCATCTCTACCGTTCTGAATCTGGATTTGTTGCAAGCACATTGAGCGATTGGTTTATCAATAGTTGCGCGTTAACTGTCGTTCTGAACATTTAAACTCCCATTTAGTGACATTGCTACTCGACTGTGTTTAATCATAGAAAATCTTTATGACAAGTAATATTCGTTGTTGCTTAGCTGTAGAATTATTTACATGCCTGTCGTTATGGTTTCAATAAGTCTTATCATTTACTGGTTTACAGCTATCGGTCAAACATATAGCTATAAACCAGTAAATGATGACTTGTTGAAACCATAACCAGTAAATGATAAGACTCATTGAAACCATATCAAAAAGTCATATCACTTACTGGTTTACAGCAAGAGAGAAATTTTCATTCAATTCAACAGCTGCTCCAAACGATCTTTGCGCGCATGATTCCCCGATCAATCGGGATGCACTTTAGGATTCATTTCAAGCCGCTCTTTCTAGAAATCAATGGGCAGTATGAAAGAATAGCCTGTTTAATAGCCAAATCAATAACAGACATCACATTCCCATTAAGACGAACGATCCCCACCTCAGTTATTGTTAGGTGTGTGGAAAGGAGTCCGTAGGCGAATGGAGGATGTGATAACAGAGAGGCAGGCATGAACTCTTACTGATTACATGAACAACTAAACAAACCCTGCTGTAAATTAATCAATGGAACATTCGTATTTCTGCATATTTATTACATTCAAATAATATCAAATATATTAACAAACATAAAACGTAACATTCAACATAAGCAAATTGTGCTACGAAGTTGCATTTGTTATCAACTAAACAATAATCTGCTAGAAAGACGAACAAAAATTCGAACTGTGTGCAAGAGAGAAATTTTCATTCAATTCATACGTCAGCAAGTTCAGCCGATTACCGCATCTTTGTGAAGTGACCCCCATTTAGTATCAAGCAACAGACACGTTCTCAGTGCTCACTGAAAACAATTCGTTTCAACTGTTCTACATCAGTGATTGTACAGTTGCTCTTCTCATTGCGCCATTAATCCCTCATTGATGTCCTTCTCTGAGCGAACACATTATATCCATCAATATTATTCACTCGAATTGCTACGAAAAATTCTGCAACAGCTCGATCCCAACTAGCAGCATCGGCTGAAACAACAAAATAACAATGAAACAATTTGGCATTTTGTTATCAGTGGCCAAAATTTCAGGTACATAACGAGGAATCACAATACGACACGTTTTTTACAATTCATCTTCCTCGTAATGACAATAATGATAACAATAATAGGAATAATAATAACATTAATAATAGAAATACATAAATAGCCGTTTAAATCAGAGAAAAGAACAAATAAAATGAGTATTACTGCAAGTTATGCATGACCATGAGCGGGAAGAAGCTTCAAAAAAGCTCATATTTTCAGTGAGGATTACAAAATGAAGCTGCAGGGCAGTAGCCCATTCTAGATCAAATGATGCAATCACAAGAGTGTTTGTTGCTAAGAGTTAAGAATGATTCGTTAAATAACATGGTACGAGAAGCAGAACTTGCAAGAGTGGTAGCAGAGCATAAGCTCAACAAACGAACAACAACAACAAAACAAACGAACAAATTCATCTCAAAAGAACGATAAACCCGTTGAATGAAGCGCCGATTGAATTGAATGAATACGTAATCAAGCAGAGCATAGAAGAGCACAACACGGCACACAACACACAAATACAAACCAAACCGATGGCAAGCGCGCTTTGTGTTCCACACATGCATCATTATTAATATTATAAACTGGTTCACGAAAGCGGTCGGCTGATTAAATGATAGAAGTGTAATTGAATGAGTGACAAATTCATTTAAGTACAATCACCACGAATGATGTCTAGCACACTCGATGCAAGTAAGTGTATTTACAGATCAGTCAAGCACATTGTTTTTCGAGTTTACAGCAACCGTTATGCGAGCAAACTCTAGGCAGAAAATAAAACGATAGCAAACGGCCTATAGATTGACATGATGAAAGGTACCAGACTACAACTGATGAATACAATTAGAACAGAGCAACGGCTTAGATGGAACGGCACGATTAGGCATATTCAGGTCCGAAGTCAGGAATGTTCTGATCTTTGTAGCCCTTGAGCCAGTAGGTTGTTTGCTTGCCTTTGCCTTTCATCTCCACTTCACCGCGTAAGACCAGTCGAAAGCCGGCTTCTTTGTCAAGAATCTCTTTTGTCTGCTTGCTCACATGTATTCTTAACGCTAAAAATTTATTACCGCTACATTCTGAGCAAACAGTCGCTTATTCTGAGCGAAATGTAAGTTCAGCAATTTTCTTCTCTGACCACAGCTACTTCAATGATGCATTTCATGGCACAATATCAAGTGTTTGGGATAGCTTACAACTCTAAGACAACTAAAACTGAACCTACTCACCGGGCGATAAATCAATCTACTCTGACTGCATACAATATACTACTCAAGAATAAAAGAAGAAAATAACGCACGCAAGCCATTGCTCTCCATTCGACTACTTGTATTCACAGTATCACCAAACAAGCAATATCGTGGCATTTTCGAGCCCACTACGCCGGCTACAACCGAACCTGAAACATAAATCCAATTTGTACAACTGCAACATTAATCGAATTAATCATAAACTTGGGGGTTTGCAAGAGTGCTGGCTGATAATCGAATGACCTGAATGTATTCCAATACGCAATTTCAATTGCTCATCAGGCCGATGCCTGATGACAAAATTCTTGACTTTATGTAAGAGAGCCAGCGCCATCTGTGCAATTTGTGATGCATGCTGATCATGTCTATCAGGTAAGCCCGATACAACCATGTACGCATCACCGATTGTCTCAACCTTATACACTCTGAAGTTGTCAACAACGCCATCGAATGCCATGTACAAGTCATTCAACAATGTCACTACCTGAAACTTCATTCAGTTTATTGCTAGACTGCACTACACTAGATAACCACCGTAAAGTACAACAAAACATGAAAACACCATTGGGAAACATTATTTATTAATTAAAATAGTTAAGCTAATAACGCCCTTAAGACACAATTACGTTCTTTCATTCACACTTGGAATTTATAATCCAATATTACAATCACAACAATAATTACACAATACAATTGTAATTTGACGCTGACACAATCCTTTCCCATCACTGATAATACATGTGATCAGAAACCTACACCGTGGTCAATTTCATTGCAATTCTGACTAACAATAAGATATTCACACTGAGTAGAAATGAAAAAATTAGAATAAAGAACGATAATGAATAAATGGTTATCGAAATGTTGATTATTCGAACGAAATTTACGACACTACTAACAGTAAGAGAAAAAACTTACACTCAAATAAGTCAAACATGACTAGCGTTGAAGGCATGAGGAACGCATCACAATAATAAATAATGACTGATCAAAGATGGTTGTCCAACCACGACTAACCTGCATAGGAGTAGATACTGACGAAAGAGCTGTGAACCCAACAATATCCGAAAAATAAATTGTTACACTGTCAAACGCTTCGGCTTGTACTGCTCGACCACTAATCAGCTGAAAAAAAAGCGATGATGGGAATCAGTAAGTCAGAGCGTAATGTCGCGATGGATTACATTTGAACTTAGGCTTAGACTGAGGCTCATATCGGAACTGGGTCTATTAAACGAACAAACGATTCTATCATAGAAGGGTGAAATATCTATTCAACGAATAGATGGTTCTATCATACCAAGTGATGTATATATCAAATAAAAAGATGGTTCTGCCTTACCAAGATGAGGTATTTAGTGAAAATTTTGATGGTTCTGCCATAATACAGAGAGATATCCATCAGAAAAATAGATAGTTCTATTGAGGCTCATAACTTCTGTATTTTTAATAGCTACCTTACCATTATACCGGAGTGAGGTAGCTATTAAAAATACAGAAGTTATGAGCCTCAATCTGAGCCTAAGCACAAATCTAATGCACCATGATATCCTGCTTTGCTTAATGGTACTGAAAACAATGAGGATGGAGCTTCAGCCTATGCCTTAGCGTAGGAAGTTTATATCCGTGTACATTTATATCTTTGTTTGCAGCTTGACTGACACTAATATGTGGTACATTCAAACACAACCTGGTCGGCCACTGATGGCGGTAGTAGCTGGTGTAAGAGGTCTTCAACTTTTTTCTTCTCAGCGTAATATTCCTGCGTTCGCTCTTCAACCAGTCCCTCGAGATTATTCGCATACTGTTCCATGCGTTTCAATAAATTGTCCACCAAATTCGACGTCTCATTGTTTCTAGTGAAAGTGATGAATCATAATCCTTTCAATTACGATAAACAAACTGATACAGTTCAAATACAAATGGGTGCAATAATTATCGTGAATAGGCTTATTCACGACTGTTTTCCTTGTTATGTATCATCTTCTCTGTTGTGTATGTGTCTTATGTTTATTGCAATAACTGTGTCATACTAAGCCTTTGATGATTTTGACCGCTAAGTACATTGTTGCGAAACATTCCTACGAAACATTGTTAGCAATCATGATTATGAATATTATTGTTATTGAATCGTGTGAATAAAGATATCATTGTTCCGTCTTCACCGCACATCAACGCTTTCATTACAATAATTATGTTTCACACCCCCCTTTACCGAACAATCGAAGGAACATGCATTCAGTTGATGAATACACTCATTCGTTCGACTCTACTCAACTCGCTCCATTATACATTAAACAAGCAAAAAGTTCGAGTTAATATTATAAAGAAAATCATTCCTTTGACATCATCCTAATGAATGTGACACGATACGACTACAAGATCGGATCATAATTAAATGGATAAAATTCTTGGAAAAAATTCCACTCATCTACTTACTTGTTCAGAGAACGAACCACTTTTCGGATCACCGAGAAGTCGGGCCTATCGTGTGCATCTTCAGCCCAACAACTCCTCATGAGTTTCAGTAAGTTCGGGTCTACAGGATCAACACTGAGTGCTGATTCGGGGATTTGTGGTCGATAAAGCGCTTCCTCAGAGGTTGGCTCTTTCCTCACTCCATCGTAGATCACTTGAAATACACCACATTCATTAAGGTGTGAGGTTAAAAGGATGATATCATGAATGGAGGTGCAAAGAAACAGAACGAACTGGACAGTACCTTTGGGTGATGGTTCGTCTTCTTTATAAAAAACACCCTTCCGGAAAAGCATTTCATGAAGAATAATGGCAAAACTGTACGAGTCGCCTGCCTTAGTACCGTTCGGTGGAAATGCACTCGAATTTCGAAGTATTTCTGGTGCTGTCCATAACTTCTCTGAATTCATAACGTTCGGAAGAAGATAATCATGAAAATGAATAAAACGACAGACAAAAGGAGATGAGTTTGCGAATGTGTTTAACTTTGCAGAGAAGCAAAAATAAATGCACAAATGAAAATAACGATTGCAAACTTTTATAGAAGGCATGTTCGCCAATTTCTTCGATGTTTTCGTCTTCCATGGCGTGCAATTCATGAAAACCAAAATCAGTGACTTTGAGCACGAATCGACTATCAACCACACAATTAGATGACTTCAGTTTGCCGTGAGAACCAACGTAACTATTATGTAGGAAGTACATTCCCTGCAAACAACAGTAAGATATCATGAAAGAATCACTGATAAATTAAATGAATCTATCGCAATTTTGACAAACTGCGATCGATGATGAGCTTAAGTGCATACAGTCAATTAGCATCTCAACGAATTCACCCACTGTTGTCTCACAACAATAGTATCAGAGCACATACCTTAACAAGGTCGTGAAGCAGCGAGCATTTCATCATCCTATCCAGTTCAAGTTTTTCATTTTCTAGAATATCTTCAAGTGAACCTTTTGGACAATACTCTTGAACAAGACAGTAATGTGGACAATCAACACAAGCTCCTGTAAACCTGAAAAGAAACACTTATCATGATGTTGCACTCAAAAATGAAACTATGTTCACTTCGATATAAACGAAGGCATCAGTAATAACAAAGGAACAATCAAGTGCATACTGGAAATATGAGTGGTATGGAGCAGAATACGTGAAAAAAACAATGAACTGATATATGCTTAAATTAATGAGACAAACAAACCTGGTAATGTGATCATGTTGCAAATCCTTCATCTTCTTGAATTCCATTAATAAGGCACGTGAGAGCTCAAGTTTTGGGTACTTTTTGGGATCAATATTCAACTTTTTTACTGCTACTATCGTACCCTACAAGAGATTAAACAGATGGATCAATCAAATTTCAACTGAAACTACACCACCTATTGGCCCTATCTGGACAATGATGCTACAAATAGAGCCTTTATTCGTTCGTTTATACATGAACACGACCTTTCCCCTCACCCACTGAATAATCCGTTGACCAGTTTGTCAAACCGATGATAGTCAGTCAACCCATCCTCTCACCTGTTCACCATCCACTTACTAGTTCGTTCGTTGACGGCCTGCCATTACCGTCGACCATTGTATTACCCACTAACCCTTTCATACGATTGAAAATCAAAATAAGTTTATCATCAACAAAAAAGTTCATCGCCGCCCCGTTATCTTATTGTCCCACCCGTTATAAGGCGTAATCCGTTAGTACACGTTCACACATTCCCTAACCCATAACCGAGGAATACCATTAAATATTGCCATAAAACATATCGACTGCATAAGATTAGCACGAGGGCAGGGAAAGCAAGAACGATTCGTCCTTATCCTCGCGGAGAAGCGAGAGGGGAAATTAATGTTACTATGCTAAGAGATAGATAAGAAATACACCAGACCATGGTAAATGTGCGTATCAATGGAAAAATACTGAAATTAAGAACATCTGAGCACCAAATTAATGAAAAACATCGCACGAATAAAATTATTTCGATACCAAACCATGAACATTGCAAGCTAAACGTATTGCAGCACCCTAGGACAGCCAACGGCAACCTCCGGCCCGTGGGCCAAAATTGGGGCCCGTCTTCAATAATATCTGGCCCATCAGATGAAATTGAGATTCTGATTTTAAAGAGGTAAAAAAGAAAAGAAAAAAGGTTTTAAATTATTTAGCTACTTAAAATTATTATTTTAAATTATCATGAGCATTAAGAATAGATTGAGCTCTTTGGTACGATAGAAAAGATCATTGCTTTCAGACTTTATTCCATAGTTCAGATTTATTTTCATCCCCCCGATGACCTTTTACCTATTCATTAACCATCACTTTGATGAAATGATTGCTTTTCCATTCATCTCGATGATAATTTCTCAAATGTTCGTTGCATCTTTTTTCTTCATAAGTAATTGAACTTGTTGTTAAATTTAATATTAATCGCTGAAGAATGTTTTTCTCACTGCTCTTCGTTTTTGATTGCCGAGGTTCATACTGTTTCTGCAGTGTATAAATAAAGTTCTAAAAATATTTGTTTCATTCCAGAAAATTATTTTTTTTCACGCCATAAGAGGAATTTCCACACCGGTTTTCCGTTTGTTCCTGACGTTATACGCAGAAATAGTAAGTTCTTGTATCAGGAGAGGAGAGGTGTAACGGTGGCCGGCCAGATCATCAAAAGGGGTAATGGAGTACCCGAGCGTGAGAACCACTGTTGTAGGGTATTTCCTAATAGACAGACGACTGCAGGCACCGTCATATCAAATTGAACGCAAATAATTGTGCACTTATCGAATTCCTCCATTTTAGCGAATAATTTCTTTTTTTTGGTAAACACAAAAACGACAATGTCACTGGATTTCTGGTTGATAAGATGTTTTGGCCTGCCGGTCAGTTGTTTGGAAAAATTTTGACCCGAGGCCAAATTTATTTGCCAGTGGCTGCCCTAGGAACTCGCATCTAAAATAAGTTAACAAATATTTTTTTGTTCCAGAACTGATGCGGAGGTTGGCGCGGAAATCCCGAACCTACGTAACTCTCGAACTGCCAGTCCACGCAGAAGCGAAGAGAAATAATCATTCCCCATGGTAATCTTATCATGTACAAAGTTAGTCTGAATCAACAACTCACCTTGTACATAGCAGTTTTCGTATAGATTTGAGCATTGTTCTGCATTTGTATCGTTTCCACAGATCCACAACTCTGAAAAATAAATGTGGGTATCAAACGTTGCACTAGTATTAAGTTTGCCTCCGTTATGAAAGTTTAAAAACTATCTATACAAAAAAGGTGTTGCGAGTTTTGAATGCTAACATAACAAAATGATTAAAAATGGGGAAGAAAAATAGAAATAACCTTGATGCTGAGCTCACCAAAGGAAGGTTTACGGTTACGGGATGAGATGCTCTTCTTGGTTGGCAGTTCATAAAACTCGTCCTCGTTAGAGGACTTCTTCTTTTTCGACGAAATATCTGAACTGGCAATGGAGAGAGGCGATGAAACACGTCGATGATCAGCTACTGCTGCTGCTTCTAGATCTGAATCTTTGAAATGAACACCGCCGACGTTTGACGAGAACACTGAACGCGAGCTACTATCTACCTGCAAGTATTCTTTCGAGTCCCATCAAATTGCTACCCAATCAAGTGAAATTACGAAATACGCCCAACTTTAGGGAAGCAGAAAATGAGCACGTACCCTAAATGAAACGATGTTGGGCTCATCCCCACCGATTCGTATTTGGGATTGCAGTTAGGAAAAGCGAGATATTTTTTCGGTGGCCACCAACCGAACACTCTATCGGCGGCAACCGACAAATCAAATTTTGAGTAACGGTCGGTTCCGTCGATGGTGATCGAAATTCAGTTTACCGAGGCTATCGACCGATCAGTCATTTTCAATCAGTAGCTACCGATTTTCGGTTGCCATCGAAACTTGATCTCCTTCAGTTCCAGTCAGTGGCACGGAAGATTGGTCCTCGCTTGCCACCGACCAAACAGACCCTTTCGATTGCGGTTCTTTTCACGATGCATCAAAAACCAAATTTGCCCGATCTCATTCGACGAGCACTTTTTTGTCAGCTCCAATCAAGGAACAAAAAGTGGCAGCTTGCCGTACCACCACTCTTAATGCATCACTGTCTTCTAGACTGACATATCTCTGAGTACCCGGTCATAGGCACGATCAAATTCAATGAACTATAGCAGTATTTTCTCA
Source organism: Anisakis pegreffii (assembly GCA_035041965.1). Classification (NCBI taxonomy): domain Eukaryota; kingdom Metazoa; phylum Nematoda; class Chromadorea; order Rhabditida; family Anisakidae; genus Anisakis; species Anisakis pegreffii. The sequence goes on along the minus strand of JAPYMA010001327.1, from coordinate 63,459 downwards.
TAGGGGGTAAAAATTTTGGGTATCAGGAGAGTACTTGAGGGCATAAATAAACCCATTGATAAATTTCATTTTTTCATTATTTTTCGTTGGTAAATGCTGAGGTTCATATTCTTTTCACAATTGATAAATAAAGTTCTAAGTTGCTCTTTGTGTTTCATTGCAGAGAATTAAATTTTTTCACGCCACCGAGTATTTTTAGGACCGGTTATCGAGTTGCTCTTAACATTATGCGCGAAAACATTGAATTCCTGTACTAGGGGAAAGGGAATAGGTAATGACGGCCTGCCACACCATCGAAGGAGATAATGGAGCTACCAAGCCTTAGAAGCATTGACCTATAGCGATGGCTTGGAAATGCAGAAGCGAAAGGAATTTCTTATCATGCTGATGGTGGCGCAGTTTATCGGCGTTATTCTCCTTCACAGTATCCCAGAACAATTATCACATTCTTTTCAAGCCTATTAACATGAGCATCAAATCAAAACAACTAATAAGCAAAACAAAAGTTTCGCTTGCCTGTATGGCAAATTCACACAGCTACAAGCAATGGAGCAAATGATCGAACCGTTTCAAGGGAATGTTTACTTCACATCCTTCATCCTCAACCATATACGCTCAACTCAGGCTCTATCATAAACCTCAATCTGTCGCAAAACCAAATAGTTTTTCTAGGTTAAAACTGCTTTTGTTTGACGAAATATATTGGAATAAACTGATCCAATGACTGAAACGAGCCCTTTAATGGCTGCAACAAATTTGCTTGAGACTGCATATTTCGCGAATAGATCTCCAACATTCACCCGTACAGACAACAAGAGAAACAGACATAACATGACATCCGCAGGAAACAATAACACAGCCTTATCCCTGTATGACCTGCACTTGTCGGTTAGATGTCACAATTACATGCTGTCATTTTCCGTGACCAGTTATTTCGTTTCGCAACAGTTCGCCTAATGACATCCCGTCCAATCACATTTCACCCAAAGACATTCCGCCTAACACGCGTCCGAGAGTACTAGCTCCAGGCATTCAAGTGTTGCCCGAATTATAACTCGTCTCAAAAGTTTGTGATCTTTCCTTGTAAGTCTGATGTTTGGACTTAGGCTGAAGTTCACCTCTTGGCCACAGCCGAACCTTTGGTAACGCTGTGGCTAATCGTTAGGAGGAGTTCCCTTTCTGAAACTCTGCGGACTAATAGTAAGGGAGGTTTGTATAATAACAGAGGTTTTCAAATTATCGTATTTCGCAACGATGATTTACATACTGTGAAGCCAAGCCTACCTTCGATGCATACTGTCTTGAAATTACTTCTTACTCCCGAAATAGAGTTTAAGGACTCGGAGGACTTGTTAATGCATAAGGATGATAATCTTGGGTGTCGTCAGAGGCCTACCATTCAATCCTAGCCGTTCCATATCCTCTATAATCACTAGGCGAAACGTCCAGCAGACGAAATGTCATTAGGCGAAATGAGACTAGATCAAATTTCATCAGGCGAAATGAGACTAGACCAAATTTCATTGGGTGAATTAACCTATTTTCACATTGTCATCTTTTGCATCCCTCCAACTGGGAAATACATAGAATTACGTTCTGGCAGTCGTTCCCACAAATTCACTTGTAACCGACCTCGCATTATTTCTGATGAAGCAGTGTTTCTTACGCTTCGAAGCTCCATCACCTCTTCGTTGGTCTAATACGTCGTCATTACCCCCTCCCTCCCAAAAGTATTTGTTATTTCCACGCACAGCGTCAGAATCAAAACGGAAACCAGTCTGAAAATTCCTCGGTGGCGTTAAAGTACCTTCCTGACACCCCCAACTTACCCCAGGGGTAATTTAACCCCTATGAGAAACAGTTACCTAAAGCATCGAACAGAGCATACTGCAGTGACAATAAAGGTTCATCGTTCGATGGCCATTGATGGATGCACGACTTGGTGGCCACCGACTGATGAATCGCGTCCGTTTTAGATTGGTGGCACCGGAATACGTTCTTCGCTTGCCACCGATCCGACTATATTTATTATGTGGTGATGCACTAGTTGCTGTGCCCAGCCCAGTGCTGATCTGCACAGTTGGAAAATTAGTTGATGTAAAGTAATGAGAGAGAGGAGCAGAGAAACATTACATACGGTAATATGGTTGTGATTGTTCATCGACTGGGACTTTTCTTGCGTTGGTGCTGACTTTTTGCGCGTGAAAATGCTGAACTTACGGTCTATAATTGCCGATATCTTGCGAGTAGCACCCGAACTCGAACTCCGCTGCAATGTAAATTGGCTTTCTTTAGTGACACCACTTCGTTTAAACAAAAAGAAAACATTTGAACACTCAAACACGCATGCCAAGTTGGAAGTGGAGTAATCAAGAAAGAAACATCCTTGACTCGATTAATTTTTAATACAGCAGCTGTTCACATGCCTGCTTTTATCAAACCTCATCAACTGACTGATTCTTCAGGGTCAAAATGAACTTCGCACTCCCAAGTATAGTTGGATAAAAGCAAAGGATTATACTCGATAAAATACTGCAAGTCCATCACTAAGAAAACAAGAGACAGCATTAGGACACGACCGACTTAATAGGTTGTGACCCGTGCACAAATAAAAATGCCTGATAATTCCAATATCAGTAGGAGTTTTGTCATGTGAACTTTTCCGTTTTTCAAATGTTATGCGCGACATTTGATGCAACTCTGGAAAAAGAAATATTTTCTTCTGAAGTGGTATGCGAAGTATGATCGTAAAACTATTCTCAGAACTGGGGATCGTCAACAAGATAACTGATTACGAGCACCATCTACTGTAAAGAGATATATTGAAAGAAAAAATTTAAATAAGATCAGTGACAAAAAATAATAATGATGAACATTTCTGAACAGATACCCAAACGTATCTCAACTCAACTTATAATTTTGAGCCATGTGACTCATCCCGCGCCGTTTTCTCGATCCCTGATATTTTTCAAGGAAGGCGATTGCATTTTCAAAACGGAAGGGTCGAGTTCTATCACAAATGTTTGTAACAGAATATTTTTCTCTCAATTGCACAGTGATCGCGCACCGCACATCCTGTTGCCCCATGACTTCACACTAATGATGGGATCCGACCGACAGCCGGCCGGAAAAATCCGACAATGTCGGTCGGAATTCCGACGGTTGGATTCCAACCGAGCAATTTGGACCGGGCAACCGTAAGTTAGGCAAAATGTCCGTTCGGCAATGTGTCTTTAGGCAAACTGTCGTTAGGTTAAATGTCTTTAGGCAGATTGACCGGTCACGACTTCACACCATGCAGCCCCTTCCGCACATATATCTGGTTGCTCCAGTCCACTGTTAGATCAAAGAGCATGGTTGGCTCTGATGTTAATGAACGCCCTAGGCAGCTATACACTCACACTCACTGTGGTTCGAACGTTGGCTCTGATGTTAATGAACGCCCTAGGCAGCTATACACTCACTGTGGTGAAGCAGCTGACTGATTAGGAGCAACTAGTTGAACGAATCCGTATAACAATAACATTTCCGTATAACATATAACAACAATTGAATATTCAGTCATGAACCCTTTACCGCTCTAACAAATATAGTATCACTAAACAACTTTTTAACTCAGTAATTAGTATGATTGTAGGGTTTACTCACGAAATTCCTTCGTGACATTTTCAAACTCTACTTTAGTAGCAATCAACAGTGATGGTACTGTGCCAGCACAATTTTTTCCAAGAAGTGGGTGGGACAATTCCTTACTGCATCGAATTTCCAGAAACAAGTGACACAATCTGCCGATCCTCCAAAAACAAATGCACTGTACCGCAGTGTATCCTTAAAAAAGGCACAGTATACTTTTACTGCACTAGGAATGTTAAAATTGATCAAACCGAGTACAAGCTTACCCTGAAGACGCGCAATAATATTAATTATAAGCAATCAAGTGCAAAGACTGAGTGTCAAACCTGCATGGGAAAAATGCGGTTAATTCTTAACTCAAATATGTATCTTAATCTTGCGCGAACTACAATAACAAATTTCGCTTACAATTAGTACAAATAGTATTTTTCTATGAATTCTGCACGTTTTGAAACTGGGACATCGCTCTACCCTGTGAGGTGTTTTGAAAAGTTCAGTATACCGTGCTGTACTCTGCACTCTTCATTTCTGTAAAATTCCGAACTGTACAGCACAAAAAGTACAAGCATTTCTTGGTACAATGACATTTAAAACAATATCTTTCATCATTACTGATATTACAATTATTATGAAAACTGATATTTTCTTTGTAAACTTTGCGCTCTTTTAAAAAGTGACTTCAGCAGAATAATCGAAATCATTAGTTTTTGTTATGATAATGACTGCTTTCTTTGAACTATTTTCTTAAACGATGATATTCGAAATCATTATTGATATCATTATTACGATCACTGACACTGTTGCCAATACCAGAATTAAAAAAAAACAGACGTTGTCTTTCTATGAAAGATGACTTCAGTGTGACATCTGAGATCATTATTAATATCGCTACTACCAACACTGCTGTCGTCATTATTATTAAACTGTCGTCTACCGTCTTTAGAGCTTTCACATCCAGAGGAAGATGATTTCAGTACGACTTTTCACGGGGAGATGCTAGCAAAAAAGTTTTGTCTGATAGGGGCATTGGCTGACAAAAAGATCAGAAAACACTGATGTAAACTAAGCGTTGTTCAATGAACAAGGGGCCATTTTAAAGCGTTATGCAACCTTCTACCAAGTGGTTCCACACTATCAACCTATTTAGAACCATAGAGCACAAATAGTTAAAGGACTGAACAGTGCTCGTCCATTTATGCTGAGGTTTAGACTTGAGCTTAGGTGAAGACTAAGTTTTAGACTAAGATTGGGTTCAAACTTAGGTTACGGCGACGGCACGTGAAGTTTGCTCAGGATGGAAAGTGTGATAATATCTCAAGCCTAACGGACATTTTGCCTAAGGAACAGTTTGCCCATTACGCGAAATATCCATTGAAAAACCGTAAGTTAGGCAAACTGTCCGTTAGGCAAACTGTCAGTTGGACAATGTGTCTTTAGGCAAACTACCGTTGGGCTAAATGTCTTTAGACAGATTGACCAGTCACGGTTATTTCTTGTGAGTGGAAAATCATCAGTCACTGCGAGCTAATACGCCATCAAAAACTTGACCCTAATGATTAAATGATACAACTATTGGAATATTAAACAGTGCATAACGACGAATTAGTTCTTCTCAACTACGGCTGAAACAACATTCACTTCTGTTTGTGCTAGCGGTTCTCATGCTCTATCACTTTAGTCATACGTGAGACCATCATTCCCTCTCGAATAATCTATGTGACAGTAATTCTTTCTTCTTTACATAAACTACTACTTTTTCGTGACAAATCAGAATAAAATCGGAAAATTAATCCATTGATAGGGAAATCTACGACCAAGAAGTCGTTGATAATTTACGATCTACCCCTTTATTTATAACATGATGAAGAGTGGTTGCGTTTATGATAGCGACATTTAACAACGCAAAAATACCGCACAAGTGAAGCACTTCAGTCAGGATATTTTGCCAGTTTACAATAAACAACACTCACGCATGCTCATACAGCTGATGAATCGAGCGCTTTTTCAAGACTGCATGCAGCCAGCGTAAGCATGAAATCACATTCAGCGGAATACACAGGCTGATGCAATATGTATGAAACAAAAGGAAGAAGCATAACCGGGCGCTGCTTTAAATGTAACAGTCTTCTCCAAAATGAGTTGGAATCGTTTGTATATCATTTTCAACAATTAGATCAATCCTTGTACTTCTGTTCAGCACAGCTGGACGGAGGAAAAGGAGCAAACAAGACCAAGTGTGACTAGGGTGGATAGGTCTAAGTGCGGTATTAACCTATTTGTTCACCGTAAGCACTGATCGTTGATTAGGCTGAGGCTCGTACGATGACATGGGTTAAGGCTTAAAATGGAGCGATGCCTAGTCTTCACAAGGAATATGGCTGCAACAAATGAAATGTTGAGTCAATGTCATTCAAATAGACCAGGGTTTCTCAACCAAGGGTGCTCGCATCCCCAAAGGGTGTGAAATAAGGTTTTATTTTTTATGCATAGAAGAAGGCGAGGCCGGAGTTTAACGCACACATGTGAGTAAAGCAAGCGAAGGTGGCCTTTAACATATATTTTTGAAAACACCAGAATGCATACTGATGGTACGCAGTTATCTAAACCCCAGATACTCACTGTATGTGGAGTTTATTTGGAGTGGATGAGAGATACAGAGTGGATGTCGTGAGGGGTGCGAAGTCATTTTAACTATTGTTATAGAGAGTACGAGGACATCTTGAAATTTTTTAAGGGGTTCGGGAGGGAGGAGAATGGCTGAGTACCACTGGAACAGACCTATCGGCGGCCCCCTTTTAATGCTCAGCCACTGTGTATATAATATATTTTCCCATTGTTTTACCGTTTATAGAGAAACAGTACAGAGTAGTGTTCGTTGGAAATTCAGAAATGCAATTAGGTGTACCGTGCATACGACAGCCCAGTGCAGAAAAGTCCTTGTAAAAGCACTTGTATTCACCGTAATGATATTCAGCGGAAGAAATAAATTTGTAGGGATTCTCAATTCCGAAGGAGCAACGGACTGTTCCAAACCCGTCAACGGGAGAGTCCCCAGTGCTCCAGTATTGGTAGAAATCGCTAAAACTGGGTTGGTGAATATTGCTGGGCTAATTGACGGGTAGTTATGGATCCACAACAAGGGAATCTTATGCTTGCAGGCATACTTGAGAATAGTGTTCGCCGGGGAGCAGTTTTTCGCACGAAGGGGAGACCCCGCGGAGAGAAAAATGAACGGGGGGGTTCCCGCGGGGAGTAAATTGTAGGGGGAGGGGGGTCTCCGCAAAGAAGCCGGGGAGCAAATTGCGCGAGGTGAACCCCGTCAGGGAATGACCGCTCCCAGTGTTCCACGACGAACACTGCTTGAGAATTCAAAACGAGTGTATATTTGCAGATGTAGCGGTAATGAACCAAAAATTTTTCGAACCGAACGGCTGGTCGTCGTCAAGCTGTAGAAGACTATTCATTGCCATAGAGGTTGATATGTCGTCATTTATTTGGAAGGTATCTCAAAAATAAACGACACACTGCTGATGCTGATTCTTTATCAGTTCAACGGGCATTTTGATCAGGTGCGTCCGAGCGTTCCCAGATTCCAGTTTTCATTGTAAGTCATAATTGGCAGCACATTGTTATTGAATCAAGTTTCGCTCTCCTCTCTGCAGTGAACATCGAGCGGAGAACTTTTCTCCAAAAATGCGTTGAATTGCTTCTTCCTCTCCCCCCCCCCTCCCCCTCGCAAGAGTTTTGCTCCCCGACACTTTTATTAGGGTGTCCCCCCGGACCAATTCCTTCCCGTGAAGACTCCCCTGGCCAATCTGGTCCCCGACTGTTTGACGGAATCCCCCATGGTCACTTTGCTCTCGGACGGGGTCCCCTCCCGGGCCAAAACTTGCTTCCCAACGAACACTAGTACACAGTTTTGAAATGTGATCATGTTTGTCGAACACGTAGCCAATAATTGGCTTCACGCATTCTAAAGGTGCATAAAAGAAGCGAGGAGTCACTCACGAACACCTACACTCAACAGAAAGAGGAAAGAGCAATACGAAAACGAAATGCAAAACACCTACCAATCGCATTTGAAGATAAGTTAGTTCATGATCGTCGTCGTCAAGCTGCAGACAGACTTTATTCAGAGGTTCCTAACATTGTATTGAAGGGTGTCTCAAAAATAAACGCTGCTGGTGCATAGATTTTGCATCAGTTCAACGGATATCGTATGGGATCGAAACGAACGGCTTTGAAGATTAGCAAAAATAAAATTTTGGTCGACATGTCAAATTCGCGTTGAAGTTACATCGAATGTGTTCAAACGCTTTAACGGACTCCTGTATGACGGCAGTTTCATGAGAAAGGCGATCGAAACTTTCACAACAATTTATTTTGATCTTCGTTAAACACCAAATTAACGTCACAGAATTTTGGAATGAAGTGCATAGCACAATCCATAATGAGTGAAGCGCATGAAAGAACGACGTTATGATACACAGTTTAACCCACTGTAGTACCACAATTCGATGAGATCCTTGGACTTTTGCCTCTGACTTTTTCAAACATGTGGCACTTTTGGAATACTCGACTGGAAATTTCTCTCCGACGTTCACCTCTCTCAACTTTTACAAAAGCGTCCGGGAACCACCCGGAAAGAACGTTGAATCCTCGAAATCAGGATCCTCAGATACTTCCTCGGAGGTGATCACACTGGATCAAAAATTCAAGTGTGAATAGCAAAAAGAATTCGATGTTCAAAATGATCTTTTTGGAGCGCGATTCATACATTTCATGAAAAAAAGTATGGAGAAAAGGGATCTCATGGTCGATGTATATCCCTCGCAGTGCTTACCACGTATCCTCCAAGATAGTGTTTGGATTAGCCATTAACAACTTTCCGTTACATTTGTGTGTTCATTTCTGCTCGTTTATGCGTACTGCTCTTAAGGATCTTTGTATGTTTGTTTGTTTGCATTTGGAAAGTTAGCGTCGTACTTTTTCGGATTTCAACACTCCCTCATCTCTGTACGACAAGAAAAGTGTAATGTTACATCATAACTTCCTATGGATGCGTAAGAAATTCACCCCGCTTAACTTCCCTCGTGGTTTTCTGAGTTTTGCGTTATCCGCAAACCGTTGGTGCAGATCAGCGATGGACATTAACGCACTCATCTCTATTTTACTGCGAACAAAGGCGATTTTTTCTGTTCATGCGTTAACTCGCTGACCATTTTTCTAGCTCACCTCATTAACGAGTGATTTCCACCAAAAGTATACCCTAAAGGTGGAGAAATTAGCTGTGGCAGTTTTTGTATGGCCAAAAGAAACACGAAGCGTGAGAATCACTCGTACATAATTGGTTTTTTTCGGTCCACTCATCTCCGTCAACCTACCCAAATTACCTCGGAGACCATTTTCATAGCCATATTGAAACACTGATGTTTTTGATAAACACACTTCCGCGCGAACGAAAGCGATACCCTGGAGTTCAATGAGGCTGATGAATAAACTTTCAACTGTTCGGAAAAGTTTGAGAACGGTGAATTTGGTGGCATAGCACTGTACTATGAAATAGGGTTGAGTTGGGAGCGAAATCGGGCCAAGGTAATCCCGAATCCCGAGGGTAGAGAGCACGGTCGTGGGCCCTGTGTTCTCGGAGACCAACCCTACTATGAAATAGCTTGCCGATAGCAAAATTAACATGCTCTTCAGGACGAAGATCAATGGATTATTGGACTTTTGAAAGAAGTAAAGCGTTTAAATGCTAACAAAAGACAATCATTGTATACCGGTGGCGTTAAATAACAATATTCGTTAAATAACAATATTAATGTGTTCCAAAAAAGTAATCATTTAATGTGCAAGGTAAAAGTAACCAGTTAAAAAATTAGTTTCGTTAATAGTAGAGCAGCTATTAGCGCACTAATGTCCATCACTAATTACAAATACATTAATGTCTAATGAAGGGTGATGAGGATAGTTTTAATTTTTTGAGGATCCAGGATTTTTAGTGAGTATTCTGGTAATGAGGACTCTACAAATTCGAAAGCTGCTGTTGATCATTTAACAAAGCTAATTTTTTCCTTCATTCGAAAACTTCAAGAATTCCTGAATTGAGAAGATAAAATAGACGACGAATTTTTCCAGAGTGATTTTGTTATGCACATTGACTTATTTTACTCGTCTCTGTTTGGCTCAATGAGGCGTTATAACTAATCACTGATTACCGCGCAAAGGAACTGCAATTATCCCAATCTTCCTTGCTCATATACTTCTCCTACACGCCATGCTTTTATCTCACTTCTCTCCAACTCAACCATTGACCGCATTAAAAAAAAAAACTCAATCCGACATTAAAAAACTCAATCTAGCAACCAACATTGCAGATTTACCAGGGAATTTTGAGTACAATCTAACTTCACTTTACCTTGACCGCATTCACTGAAATTCACTTCACCCGTACTCTTTTCTTAAAGCACACTTTAAGGTCACTATAATTTCCGTTTACAAAAGCACATATACTTTACCCTTGGTGAGAGTTTAGCGCTTCAATCCAACCCGACTATTATATTCAAAATTTCTCAGATGTTTACTTGCACGAATGTTGAAGAAAAGTTAACCATTATTCACGCATATTTCGTAGAGAATCAAAAGTGATTAGCAATAGGAAGTATTTTCATTAATTAACGTGAAATTAATCAATTACTAGTAATTTTGCCAAACCATAAAAGTAAGATTTGCTCCAATTTTCATTACATTCCTTACATTTACGTTATACACCCCCAAATCTTGAACGTGCAGTTTGACTTTTCTTCACTCATGCCCAATTTCCTTGCCTACACTCCACCCTTTCTGAAGAAAAGTACACAAAAGCCTCAAGTACTTTAAATGGTAAAACAACCATACTAGCATAAAATATAAGAAAAATGGGTAGCAGACGGTGAGGGGGACCTGATGACTACACACAGTACATGATGCGAAGTGACAGACAGTTGCGAAAATAGCATGCCGCAAAAGCTCCACTTTGAGTACTCTCTTGATAAGATCTCATTTCTGAATTCTCCTTTTATTCGAAAGCAGTTACCAGAAGTGAATGAACTGTCTCTTCTGCATAATCCAGTGATTTTATTACGCCTAAATTTGTAGGATAATCCTATGAGCTTTCTTTTGATGCGAACACACGTCAACAAGAAAGCCTATACGACAAAATTTACTTCAACACATAACAGTCTTAAAGCTATACGTGCAATTTTCTAACTTTTAGGCGAAGTGAATTACGCTCAAAAGAAAATAATAGAGAAAAAAAAATTTTCGAAGGTTTTACAAAATAAAAATTAAAAAATTACCCTATTATATGAAACAATGAATAATTCGTACGACGATTTTAATGCATAAAAATCTATCTCCAGCCAATGTGGCTTATGATCAGTGCAGTCCAGTAGATCATTGTCCATTATAAACTAAAGAACAGAAAATGCACGACAGCTATAAACGATGTATTAGAAATATATCTGATATGCGACTCGTCATAAATTGCAATTTTAGTGCTAAAATTTCATTCAATAATAACGAAATTAACAGTGAGACAAAGAAAAGGAAAACTAATAGCGAAGCAGCCAGTGGTACAAGAATTAGTCAATTAGAACAGCGTTTCTAAAACGTCTTTAACTTGCAACCAATGATGCCTAAGCTCCAGGAACAAATAAATTTTTTGGCTCCCTTTAAAAACATCATAGCAACATTCAGTAGCCGGAACTGGGAACGGCATGATAGTTTTTCCCGGATTCAACTTGCTTCGGAGCCGGAGCGGAACATGGCAAACTTCGGATCTAGAGCTGGAGGCGAAGCTTTAAAAAAATGCAAAGCCGGAGTTGAAGATGAAGCCGAAAATTGAAAAACGGATGACTGGAGCCGGAGCCGTAGCCGAAAATTTCAAAAATACGGTCACTGAGCCGGAGCTGGAATTTTGAAAACACAAAGCCAGAGTGGAACTGGGTCCAAAAATTGAAAAATGCGAAGCTGGAGCTGGAGCCCTGAGTTGGAATTGGAGCCCGAACTCTTTTTTCTTAAAGTCCGGATTGCTCCGGAAATAGAACGGAGCAGAGGGAATTTCTGAGCTACAGCCGAAGCCAAAGTTTCAAAAAATGCGGAGTCGGAGCCCAAATTCTCCACAGCTGAAATTTCAAAGAATGCGGAGTGAATTTTTTCGATTAGGCATCACTGCTATATTACTTAGATAGTTTATTACGAATAAGAGTAATGCCCGCGTTATTCGTAGTCTACTGGAGACATACGCGAAGTCGTTATATGTCAGCAGTGATGAAAGTTTTTCCCCCTGACCAAACAAATATCTTTCGTTGCTGGCCATTCCCACTGAAATCCGTAGCCAACATCTTTCAAGGGAAAGAAAACTGTTACTCGACAATTTGCAGTTGAATGATCGTTTTAAGTAGTTCACATTAGTTGGTAAAATTCATAAAACAACAGGGCGAAAAGTGAGATAGGAGAGAAGAAATTCATTAAGAAAAATTGAGTAAAAGATATCTAAAGATGAGAAGATCTGTAACGGATTGTGTCCATGGAAACTGATGGATTATTTACTGATTTGAAGGCCTATTTCATTTCTTTATTGGATTACTCCTTAATTCGTGAGTGAATCAAAAAGTTCGTGGGAAATATTCCGCAACTGAGCATATTTATTAATGAATAGGCATACACACTTTTAGAGCAGTAACCCTGCTCCTGAAGGGAAATTTTCGTTGCTTGATCTACCTTGTTACCACATGATACTGGAAACACAACACTTCCTTCAATATGAGAAAGTTACGTGTTGAAGAGTGGGCTTTTTTTGAAACTGCATTGAAAAACAACATTTACAAATCTTGTGCCGTGAAAAAATTTTTGTGAAAATGCTCCAACAACAATCGCAGACGGACTGCCTGCAGTCAAACATAACTATAAGATCACTAAATGACCGACGATTAGGAAAATCACTAACATCGATCAGCACGAAATCCTTCTCTGCGATTCAGGAACTTGTAGAAGATGTAAGTGATTATATAAGACAGTTACTGATCGCCCAGAGCCACTTCAGTTATAATACGGAATGGCAGAATCTCATACTATTACGCTAGAATAATTCTGTGCAAAAATCCGAAATCGAGCAAGCCTCTTTCTTTGAATGCCGAAAGCTCTGCGCGTTATCAAAAGGCTTTTGACACTCAAGAAACAGATAGGTCGCTTGACTCGAAATTTTTACAAAGAACTGAGTAATCACAAGCATCGTGGACTGCATCACCGATAATGAAACTGGTTTACTCCCAACAGCTACCGAACTGTGATGATGGCTTCGGAGCTGATCGACTTTTTCCTTGTCTACAATCATTTTCATGACTTCTTCATCACACTTGGGATTAACATTCATTTGTTCACGTCACTTTCGCCCCAATCTTTCTACAAATCGGACTCGTCTTCATGCCGAATTTCATCGAAAAAATCAGTCCCACCTAGGATTTTTCGTGGCTTGATCAGAACACCGTATATTTCAGATGGCATGACATCAAGGCAGAACAAGATGTGGGCAATTAATCATGCAGAAAAACCTGCGATAGTTTAACTGTGAGTTGAAAAAAGTTTAACTATGTTTAATAAAAATTGTGAGTTTAATTTAATCGTTTAATAAAAACTACCCTAACAATAGTTTAATTGTGATGAGTTACAAATATCAAGTTGAATCAGAGAATAGTGTTCTTTGGGATTTTTTCACCCCCATTTCATTATCTTCTCATAAAATGTATACGAATTTACAGCTTTTCCAAAACCTCTTTTTTTACCATTCGTGCTCGTTCACACTTGGCGTCTCCCTACGAACGCCATGTATGGATCACCCCTAACTCATTAAATGGTTGCGCTGAAACGCAGTTGAATATATAGTTGGCTTTGCTCTCCTCTAACGATCCCGTCAAGGAATACACACTCCTTGAAGTGAACATGTGGCGTTTACTACATTAAGGGAGGGGGGTCAGAATTCTTGCTCGACCACAAACAAATGATTTCTTTCTTACAACTTCAATAGCAAACTTTTTGAATTCCTTGATTTCATTTTGACTTGTCACTAAGCAGTAATAGATTATCAGAGAATAAGTAGAATAATGAAGCGTTGGAGAGAGGGAACTGCGGTCTGCCATACGGTCAAAAGGGAGCGAAAGCTTGAAAGCTATTGGCCTAAAATCACCAGCATTCTTCGACTAATGCGAAGAGATAGGCAAGTGCATGAAGGGAATTGTAAAAAACTTCACACTACTTTTCTGGCTGCTCTTACAGCTAGAGACCATGGCACGCATGTTTTGAATATAAGAAAAAGAAATTTTGAAGTGGTTTCACGACAATGACGAGTTGTCACCGTCAAAAACTCATCAGTGATCACTGCCGATAACAAGTTTCACTACTAACGAGCAACTGAACAAATCTATTACAGCAATTCATCAATTGAAAGTGCGATTATCACTTTGAGAAGGCAATATATGCAGGGACCAATGCACGATTTTTTCAACAATAAAAGCTGAACGGTTTGCAGAAGAAAGCAGAGTGAACTGACCTTATCACTGGCCAGCGAACTCCTACTATTAGACCTGAGCAGCGCTTCAGATTCGTATTGATAACCGTGCACTTTTCTAGATCGTTTATTCTTCTTCTTCTCTTTTCTGTTTTCATCACCATTTAAATCCTCCCAGCGGATTTTCCAAGACATTGCAGCTAACTCCGCTTCTAATCGATACCGCCTCCAATGTGACATAATCATTATCATTTCTGATGCAAACTGACAAGCACAATCTTTTCCAGCTAACAATAAGTAATCATTTTCTCGTTTGCAGTGTGCACTGATGTGCTTCATTTAAAAAAATGGAATTTGGACTTATTCATATTCTCAACGAATTTGAAATAAATGAAACGAATCATCATCGCACAGATAAATGCTAGAGATTCTATAACTAATTTTAATGGAATGGCTGAACGATTTCATTTAGCATTTGAGGTTTGCTCTGAAATCATTTCGCAGGCAATGAACATCAAATGAACGAGCTCTAATAAAAAGGTCACCATCTAACAAATAACTATATTTGACACACCATTCAGCAAACGCTGCCTTTCTTATACCCAACCTTAAATGTGGCGACTGAAAAAAGATAAAACTGGAAAGAAAACACTGAAAAAGTTACCTCCAAAAATAAATAAATCCACACATTAAAACGAAGATGAACATAAACGATCCGAGCAAAAGGTAAACATAAACAGGATATCCCTCCGGACATTTCGAATGATCCCATCCGCATATTGGTGAGTCTTTAGGAGGACTACCGCCAACCCAATGGAATTCAGTCACTTGCTTTAATTCGTTAGAAGCGCCTGAATAATAAGCCACTTCCTGCAACATAACAACTTTGTATGGCTCTAATAACTTTTTAACAGTAAAGATGTGTCTCTGAGCAGAAATAATGAGTTATGCAAAACATCTCTGATTTTAAAATTTCCGATTAGGAATACGATTTCATAATGCAAGGCATTTCAACCAATTTTAATTGTCCTTGTTGTTCGGAAGAAAGGTAGATGGGATCAAAAGAAACAATTCTGTTTAAATTAATTGAAACTTACAACGAATTTCTCCTGAGAGGGATCAAGATCAAGTAATGAGTAATCTGAATAACGATCTCCATTTTCGTCGATTGAAACATTACCCGTAATACCTGAAGGAATAAAAATGCCGATAAACTCCTCAAGTCACAGAATGTCGAATACCAAATAATAACTTTGATAATGATGTAATTAACGAACAACAAATGACAAAATGCCACAATATGTATTAATTAGTCTCTCAGTCTTTGCATCGGCTTAACTTCGATTGAGAACAAGAAATATTTTGCATTTCGAATGAACGCATTTCTGAGAATCTGGATGAGTTGACCACCGATCGAAAGATGTGAATATATATACCGACGAAAGTTCTGCTCCACATTTTACTTGTGATGTTGCGTCCATTACGTGGATCAAGCCCTTCGGTTATTGTCTCGTTGAGTGCAATTGCATAAAGTAAGACTGCATCGTAGAACGCACTGATGAAGTTATTCATCTAAAAACATAAAATCATGCTACTGCTTGTGAAACGCTGCTTTCATATACTATCACCAACTGTCACTAGCCACTGAACGATAACGAGTGAAGTTTAAAGGTACCATTTCTTATCACATAATTACTGTTATAACATGTAGGTTTCAAATTAATAAAGAAATAAAAATAATAGCCACTGAATAAAGAAACCATTAAACTTGTCTACTAAAAAGCAGAGAGCAGAGCATACAAGCAATTGAACGCAAATGTTGCTCACTTCATATTCTTTGCCTGTTTTGGCAGAATAATTGTATTTCTTTTCAGCACGTTCCTTTACCCGCGATTCGAAGTTCTTGTACTCATCTAGGTCGCTACGCCGTAGAGAAATAGTCTTGAGAGCACGATACGCGTGTTTCGCTTTCTCGTTTTCAGGTGAATTTGTCTCATTGGCACGAATCCATGGTTTTTCAGCATGTGATCTAAATGATACGGGTGAAGAAGACGTAATTTTAAAAAAAGCAGTGAAAGGTGCTATTTAAAGGTATCTTCGATGAGCCCTTCCCTGATGTAAATGAGCATGAAACAACTGATCGATTATGAATAAATCAACCACGGAAAGCAACTCATCTGAGACATACCAATCAAACACATTAATTTCCACTAAAAAAGGATCAACTTCAACTATGTCATATATCTAAGCCCAAATGATTGCAACTGATACCCTGTTGATACATCGATATTAATGAAGACATATTCACCGGAGGTTGCCATTCCCAAATCATATGCAGCTAGCATAATTTCTCGTACAGTATCCGGAGAGGCACATAGTATTATCACTGAAAAAACTTTCAGTTACTGTGAGTTTACCATACGAAATTGAATTTCAATATCCAATATGTAGTCAATGTAGATCAGTTGTTTATTCATTTGCAATGATCTCAGAAGTTCGAATTCGTTAAACGAATAATTGAAAACTCCGTGAGAATCAGTTGAATAACATAGCTCAAAAATACAGCAGAGAATTTTTTCAGGAAGGAGCGACAATATTTTATTTCGAAATTTCTCTTCCGCGGCTTTCACGAGAACAGATCGAAGAAAAACTTTTGTTTTATTAACTATTCGCAGCGCTTTTCAAGTAATTATTAAATCGTTTTTCATCTCGTTCTTCTGAAAAAGCATGAATTTATGCTTATTTTTATTGCGGGAGCAACATCATGATGTTTATTACAGAACCACAATGAACCCTCGTATCAGAATTATTCTTTACGAGTGCCTAAACAGAAAAAAAATCATTCAATATCATGAATGAAGCCTAATAAGGCAAGCAAACAAAAACGATCAAATATTGCAAAAGCACCCCTAATCAAATGCAGTTTTAGTTATATGCTCACGCACAGAAATCTTTATCGCGTCCTTTTAGCATGCTTTCGGCATAAGTGAGTTTTAGAACGGACAAGCAACGGTTCGATCTTTCGAGTCCCCAATGATTGCTGAGTTAAAAGTTTTTTATCGAACAACAACATACCCAGACACAAGTTTCAGAATCTATTCCAAAATCTGAATCCAAACTTTTTGGCATTTAACACATTATCGTTCAAATACAGACGTTAAGTGAAGTTTCTTGTTCAATAAGAAATTGCTTAATAAACATTTCAGAAAGTCAGGACGGATTCTATAATGAAATATGAACAGGCAATATCATGTTTTCGCGCTGTTAAGTAGCTCGTGCAAATGGACTCATGGACATATGTGTATAGTTAGCGAATGCGCTACAATTGATGCTGGCGAATGCTCAGAATTTGGTTCGGAGGATTCCGCATCGAATGTGAAGATAAAGATTGGCGAAGATGAAATGTCTGCAGAACATATCAAAGGACCCCGCACCGAATCATCAAAATTAATTTCGGCAATCAACAACCAGCACAAATTTTCAGTGAATGTCAGCGGATCTCCGAAATTTTCGTGACACTGCCAGTGCACAGAGCCTCTTACGCTGAATTAAGGAATTCCTTTTCGGCGGGCCGCCAACTACCGAACTTTCAGCAGATCATCGTCAATGATTTAATCGGAACCTTTGCACCGACTCCTGCTGTCTGTTGTTGTCATCATTACCGAGGACATACCTGATCACTGATGCAACTCAAACCCTACCCACTCATCACACTTTCTGCTCACAACAACTACCAGAAAAAATAATAGCATATCTATTTGTGGAATTATTACACTGTGACGGAGTGCCACATTGTTACGGAATACTCGAGGGCAAAAACTGCCTGCAACCGAAACAGAAAATGTATTTGAAAGATAACAGGTGATGGAAAAGGACACTGCGATAAAATTTGAAGTGAACCAAAAATTCAAAACCTCAAAGGGTGATGTTTCGGGTGTCTTGGCTAGAATACAAAATTTTATTGTTACATTATGATACAAAATTTGTGCACAATATCGATGCAACAGAATCTGTACTTCAGCCACAAACAGTTAAGCTGATCATTCCATTACACATACCGTGCACAATACCATGAGGTAATAAACAACATTTTGAAGTGCGTTCAATCGCATGAAAAATAGATTAAGGTGAGCAATATATCAATGACAGAAAAAAACGACGCGGTAAGACAAAATATTTACGACTTGAAGGGAGAGATTTAAACGGACAATTTATCTGTTGCAAAAAAAGTTAATGGTATTCACGAAAGGCTTTGCAAATTCTATGCATATATAAAATACTGAGTACTATCGAGCCACTATCAGTCGCGATCAAAGAACATATTCGTATGACTGAAATTCCAAAATATCAGACAGATCATACAACATATAATTACGACAAGGTTCAGCAATGTTGACGCGGTGTAGGTGAATGTTCTTTAATTCGCCCGGAGTATAAGGTATCATTATAATTCAGTGACGCTTGTGCTCTGAATGGAATACCAATTTTGTGAGGAAAGCTGCAGTAAAATAAAATGGAATATAGCAATTCAAGCGGAGAATAAAAACAGATATCAATAAAAACCTCGTTGCGTTGCAGTGCTTCACTGCACACAATTTGGATCAAAAATATTGAATACAAAGATTTCAGCGAATAATCCTCAAAACAACTGTCCTTCACTTACATTACCATAACTGAATGTTGGTTGCATGAAATAACAACATTACATTTCTAACAATCCTAAACAGATAAAACCTCTTTTAATGCGCAGATGCATCATTGGGCAGCAATCTGCGTCCAGTATATAATAACCATATGCAACATTCTTAATGTCACTCATCATACCAGTTCAGCATTTTAATGAGTCCTTTCAATGCATTATATATATATATATATATATATATATATATATATATATATATATATATATATTCTAAATTCGAAACTGAACAGATTACGCCATACAATTCAATTTAATAGTATAAAGTTTGAAATTTTGGTTAGAGACAGAAGTCGAAACAAAAGATAAACAAAAGCAGGAAACTAGATATAATTCTGAGCACACCATAACCGGTGTTATCACGAAATGAAAGATCACTTTTGCAGATACATGATCATTATTGTAATTTACTATTACGGTTAATGTTGAAGAAAAGCAACGATCAAAGTTTCTTATTAATCACTCTGAAAAGAACATGGATCCCTTCCCACTATTAGATAAAACATCATTCAGTGAGCACTTTGCGAAACGCAGGTATAACAAGTGGATTTAAGAAAATGAAAGAGTCATGTTTCACAATGCTGTTTGAAACAATTCAAGAGAACGGTCTCAGAGATACTCATGTTTTGATTGTAGGGTGCCCATTACATCAATCTTTCAGAATCCACCATTCACAATGAAACTTCCCAGAAGTGTGTTTCAAAACATGATGATTCCAAGAAATACGGACACCTTTGCAGTTCAGGACTAAAAGCAACTGAGCGACATTGGTGCTTGATCAATGAAGCTAGAACGGTTGCTTGGAGTTAGTACCGTCAAATGCAAATAAGTTGACGGTTTCTACATATAGCTGTTGTGACAAAATTCTGTCATGAAGATCAAAACATACGACCGTTGTGGCTCAGCACGTAGGGAACTGAACTATCAGTGGCATATCTTTCTGTTCTTGATAGTTGAACCCCTCAAGAATCATTATTTCCAGTTTTTCTCCATTTTCTAACGGATATCTAGCAGAAACAAAATTATCAAGCTGGGATAAACAACATTAGCCAAAACACTTGGACTAAAACTGCCATCGTTACATCGACAATGCTACGGCTTGTCGATTGAGCTCTTCACACGTGTTCCTCTTCATGATCGAATGTCACTACAGCAGTGATTACTGCAGACTTATTTACTCTCCTCTCCAGGGGGCTGTTTTGTAAAATATGCAGACAGAATTGTGATCGGCGACATAACCTAACTGCACAATATATTACTGATCCCGGTCAAAATTCCAAATTTTTTAAGCAGATCACCTATCGGAATAAGGAGCGTAATAATGGGAAAAAATAAAATCATGAGAATATAAGGACTGGTTCAAATCATAAACTATTACCTACATCCAATTTGTTTTTTCTTTTCTTATACCCTGCCAGTAGAAAATTCTTACTCAAATGATGATTAGTATTCGAGTTCTGAAGGCAAAAGCAGGAGAAAACATCAATATTAGAACGAATGACACTGATGCATCATTGGCGTTTACCGCTGATTCATTGTAGCTATTTTTAATTTTACTGTTGTTTTTTATGTTAATAACGAATGACATGATATAACTCCGAATATATCAGCTGAGTTACATTCAACCTTTAATTGTTTTTCCGGGACGGGGAATAAGTTGAGATGGCATACATTCGGCATTATACTGCATATTTATTGTTGGTTTCTTTTCATGTTGCTGAATTGTTACTATAAATTGATCCATTTTATATTGCACAATTCCAAGTGGAGCATGATCAGTAGCTACATTCGTGAGATTTTACACCATACATAGATTTGTTGATATCGATATATATATATATATATATATATATATATATATATATATATATATATATATATATATATATATATATATATATATATATATATTATATATATACGATTTCAAAGCCCCATTTAGTGCATATAAGAAGAGAGAGCCGCATCACAGCCGTGAAAGCGCTGTCTGGATAACGCAGGAAAATGTCTGCATAAAGCAAGCGAAGTTCACGCATGTGAATCGTAGTTTGTCTATAATTGCATTACCATTTGCTCACAGTTAGATGTAGTGTTCGTCGGGGAACGGGGTCCCAGACGGGAAACGCGGGGATCGCTCCCTCCCCGCGCAATTAAAGACACGCATAAAAGAAACTTGCAAGTTTGAGTTTGCACTTACTATTGGTTTGCATAGAAGCTTTCTTGAGCATTTCTCGGTACTTTTCGGGTTCAGTAATTGTTTCACTGAACATTTCCACAGTCCAAACAATATTAGGCTCATTATTGAAGACATTCTTGATTGCATTCAACGAAAAAAAGCATTCCGACCGACCAAGCACATTACGTCTCGCAGCTTCGTCGTGAAAAAAGAAGTGGAAACGACGCCAATAGAGACGATTAACCAAGATAAGCACAAGCTGTGCAACAGTCTTGTAGGTGCCCATAAGGCGAGTCAATAGTGGGTAGTGCTCCTTGTTGCCCAACTCATCGACCATTGCTGACGTCGTGAAGACCGGCACGCCGTTCTGCCAGAACTGTGACATGCGCGCGACGGGTGCCAGTGCATACACATAACTGATGCCCATTACTGCATCCACACTGCGTGCACAATACCGTTCGATGATGCGCTGTGGACCGATCGCGTCGCTAAGATTTGTATCCACATATGTAATACGAAGGCTGTCCTCAGGCAATAGTCGATGCGTAAAATAAATATCTCCCACAGCTACATCAAAAACTGGCTGACTTTTCGCAATAGTCAACCGAAACGGATTTCGCAGAGTGCTACCTTCATGAAGTGGTAAACCGACAACAATATCGATAGGAAAAAGAAGTGCAGTTGAAGGAGTTGTTGCATTCGCTAATAGAGCTGATGAAAGAAGAGCAGCACTAAACATTAGCATGTAACGGTACTGCACCCACCGCATACGTGTGCGGTAAGCAATACAGCCTTGCATAAGAATGTGCTGTGTTGTCTTTTGTAGGCTGAATCGAACGAAACGAAATTAACTCGGCAATGAGCTGACCCATCTCAATTTCAGTCCATTTCCTTCAGAATACATGCTTCCCTGGTTCCGTTCGAGGTAAGGATCAGCAATAGTAAATATAATCACATACAAGCCTATTTAATATTGTGCAAACAAACGATAAATGAGATCGAGGATCAGTGGTACGATGCTATTCAGCATTCATCATCATTATCAGGAATGGTGATGGATAAGTCGATTGATTCAGATGAGAGATTGGGAAACATTAATACAACAACGAAGATTAGAACGTACAATTGTGGTCTCTCTGTAGGAATAATGATAAAATGTAATCCGAATTGCAGAACTGAAATAGAAAAATGGATGAATACTTTAGGAATGCTCTCCACAAAAACAGCGGCAAATCAAGCAACAACCAAATTGACTGAACTAAACGGGAGGCGGCGGGGAACATCAGATGTTCACTGGAATGAGAGGAGAGTAGAAGAAACGAAATGCAAGGAACGAATCAAATTGAAGCAAGCCATTTCGTCTAGTCTATGAAGTGAAGGGAGATGCATGTCACAAGAAAACGACCAACGGCACTATGTAACGAATTTGCCTGCCTTTTCGAACATCAATTCAACAAAATACTTAAATTTGACGATTAGTGGTATGCAGATATAGAATAGAAAGCTGATTATGACGGTTAAGTTGACTGAGTTTAAGAGATGTACCAATAGTGATGCACTGCACAGACACGCATAACATAAAGAAAGGAAGCTCAATGAACAGGCGGAATGGAATAATCATCGCATTATTGAGCATGAAATCTGTAATCAGCCAGTAACAAACTGTCTAACAAAATAATGAAACTATCCCACAAAAAAGTAATAATGAAACTGTCTAACAAAAATTTCTACACTGAAAAGGACCTTGGTTTCTAATACATTTTTTTGATACAGACCTGAGAAAAGACTTTCATTTTTCATTTCATAATCGTACTTTTTGGAAAAAGTAATCTGAAATTTTTATTTCAGGTGCAAACATATTTCTAATGAATCTTGTTCAACAGTAGCTTCCGAATTTCGATTAAGGAGGTAGTTTTCTTTGCCTATTTTTCGCATAGGAAACTTCATTTCTCATCAAACGGCCTCACTTTCACACAACTTCCAAAACAAAATTTAACAATTACATAAAGTGAACTTTGCAACGAAGTGAACTGCGACGTAACTACAGTGTGATATGCTAAATCCCTCTCATACAGCACGAAATTATACATCGATCGGTACACCTCAAAAAAAGGCCGGAAATTATGCAAAATGGTATTACACACTGGATCAAAGAATGTTGTTTACCGAACACCCTATAAGTACACTTCATGCATTTCGAAATTACACTTTACACTACATTATGCAGGTAGATTTTTTAAGCAAATTTATAAATTTTATTTTGGAATTTTAACGAAAATGATGTTATTCCATGAGAAACGGAGACTATCGATGTTTTCTGTGTAAAAAACAGTTCTGAAATACTACTTTTATCTGCCAAAATCGGAAGCTGATATTGAACAGGACGTATTATATGAATGTATATGTCTCAATGTATTTCTTGCAATAGCACATCTGACTGAATCAAAAACAAAATCGTCTCGTTGACGACCGATCCGCATGTTAGAGAAGAGATCAATAGGCATAGTAGCAGTTACAGAAAGAACTTGTAATGAAGGAATGCAACAAGAAGTAACAATGAATATCAAAAAACTCATGAGTTCGTCGAAAGTAGGGTGCGTAAGTTGGATGAAAATTACACAAGATAAAGAGAGATCGCGACTGGCGAAGAACATGTAAACATGATTCGCTTGAAGCGGATGAAAAAAGGGTCCAGGTATCGATTAGATGTTGCGAAAATGGGCGATAAATAACTGCATTTGCTGGATATCGAGCAATGATGATGGATGGTAAGAAATTTAGCTGGTGCTCAATCACAAAGACTTTTTCGGCTAAAACAAATATGGCTAGCATAGCAAACAAATGCAGTATGTTGTTTCAATACTGTATCTATAATACCACAAATAAGCATATGGATAGTTGGAACTGTTGATGAGATGAAATGAAATGCGAATACGACGAAAAACACCAACAACTGTAACTATATCTAAATGCTGCATATTTGCTATTCTAGAACAGTCCAACAATTTGAGCGTTTATATGTAATGTTCGTCAGGGAGCAATTTTTCACACGGGGGAGGGTCCCCGCGGGGAGAAAATTGGACGGGGGGGAGTCTCGCGAAAAAGTCGTGGAGCAAATTGCGCGGGGGGGTTCCCCGCGGGGAGTAAATTAGACGGGGGAGGGGTCCCGGCTAAAAAGCCGGGAAGCAAATTGCGCGGGGGTGGGGACCTCGTCGGAGAATGACCGCTCCCCGCGTTCCCTAACGGGGAGGACGGGAGCATTTCAGCTCAATTTTTTAAACAAAATTTCAATTTTTTAAAGATTTTTCTTCTTTTTTTAAGTAGTTTTCTTTCAAGTGCACCTTATACTCACATTTCAAAACAAAAAACAAGACAATATTGAAAGTGTTGCAGCGGTCTTTCACCATTTTCAATTAAATGTTCGCGCTCCCCGTCCTCCCCGACGGGGGACGAATGTGGACGGGGAGGGGGGTCCCCGCAAAAAAGTCGGGGAGCAAATTGCGCGGGGAGTAAATTGCACAGGGGGATCCCCGCAAAAAAGTCGGGGAGCAAATTGCGGAGGGGGAGCGCTCCCCGCCGGGATCCCCGATGGGGACCCCGTTCCCCGACGAACACTATTTATATGAAACAACGTGTGGATGAATGAATTAATTCAATGTGTTGTCAATTACAATACCATATATACACAACCTTTGCATAAGTGATTCAAGCCTTTTTTCCTCACTGTCAACATTGCACTAACTGTAAGATGATAGAAAGGATACATTGTGATTATTACTCATTAGGAGAAGACGAATAAAGTTTTGATTTTTGTTCAGATATTGGAATGGAACAAGGATTGTTATCGTGCAACTGTTTTCATAACTCCAATCGAGCATATCGATGATACTTTTCAGAAATTTGGCTAACCAACGAGTATTTTGTTTGTGAACGAAAGTCATTTAGTCTGAAAGATTAGAAGCAATCTCTGACGCTCGATTAGTGGAAACTTATAATGAGACAAAAGGAAGGAATAAGGTGCATTGTTAGTTATTTTGTTTCTCCTTTACTGATACCCTTTTCTGAGAGGGAGAGAGAAGATTCGAAATGATCAAAAGTACTATTTTTATGCGTCAGCATCTTCAGCCACCCGAAAACATTCGATGAAGAGCATCCACTCAACTTATTCAAAGAATATTAGCATCATATGACGACTCATCAACGACAACGTTTCGCTGCTTATTCAAAACAACACATCTCTGACCACAACCTGCGATGCGTGCGAATAGCTTACATAACGATTGAGCACATCACATTCATTCTGACGACAATCAAAGTGCACAAGCGATCGCACTGAATGGTTGGTAGCAACTAATCTTTTGTGCATATCACTCTCCGAAAAGTAGAATAAGAGTAAAATCATGTTCACATTCAAATAAACTTCCATATCTATTACCTCAAATCCACAACTACTTATTTGTGGCAGTAATATTAAGCCTAGTAAACGCATTTCATGCGTAGTTTGCTTGTATAAACTTTACGAATGACCAAAAAATAAGTGTTTCACAAAACAAATAGTTAAATAATCGATGATTACACTCGTCTACCCTTAATTTATTCAGTATATTGTTACAGTTTAATGTTGCATGAAAACGATGCGAAGAAAGATATTACTCCTCTTCACGGCCGTGACCCCAGATGAACCTCGGCCTAAGCTCCTCCCCCCCCCCCTCAAAAAAATGAGACAAAATAGTTGGTTTAACTTTTCAAATTTAATGTCCACCTTTTAGCGCAATAACTGAAGAGCTTTATAATGCTTGCAAAAAAGCGAATCAATATGACTTTTACATCTAACAGAAGAAATCAAATCACACTAAGTACTTATTCAGGTGGCTCATATGGGTTCATTACAACTATAAATAAACATCTGAACCGCTCTTGCAATGAGATGAAGTCATGCGAACGCCATCTATCCACTGCATTTTCGGCTTAACCACCTTTCTGCAGAACAACGAATCGTGTACTTAAAGAGCAACAACTCTGAAAAAATGATCGATGCCAACGGTTTGCAATTGACAATGAACACGAACAACTGCTCAAAATCTGAATGGGAGTGTCACTGAAAAAGTTACGTTAAATATGCCTAAGCGGAGGAGAGTTTATGCCACAAAAGTTGGGTGCAATTGGATTTTGAAAAAGGTGAGTCATACGAAGGTCATCAACTCTTATGTGAACCAACAATAGCAGCCGTGTTTGCCCTGATTAAAATTAATAGGATGCAGTGTTCTTCGATAGCTTGTCACTATTATGATCAATAACCTCACGAACACTTTTCACGATTAGATTGAAGAGAAATATTGAATGCGAACAAAAACCTGCATACATACATCATCATATAAATGAATTATGCCAACGAATAATTATCCTCTTATGCAACGAACAAATAGGTAACAAATGGCCTGAAGATCTCGAACTAGAGATTCATCATTCGTTTTTTAGAGTGTCACTCTCCGTGAAATTCAAGAACACTTGCAGTGTTGAATTTTAATAAGCATACCCATAACATTCCCCCTCTCAATTTAACGGGTTAATAGAGGGAGCTCGGCGCAATAAAGCCGATTGTCCATTGAAACGAAAGGTGAATATATTGTTCACCAGTGATAATGATGAAACAGAGAGAATATATCGCGACTGGCATAATATATCGATGACTGATACATTTACTAGAATTATCATTAATTCCATTTGAAGTGGAACAGAATCACTGAGAACTCTAATTTTACTGTTGTATTTAGCAATTTCGAAATGAAAAAAATTAATTCGGCGTAGATTCGGCTGCTACAGATTTCGTACACTATATCCAAAATGCATCAGATCAATGTTCATTGAATCAAGGTTTGAGTGCATATTATTATTACTATTCTTCATCATTACTGTTATCCGACCTTTCTGCGTCACAAACCTCAACCCATAACCCTAACCATCGAACTCAAATTGCAAGCGGTGAAGGCAAACCACTCTTTCATCTCATTCATATTTTCACACCTTTATTAGAGAGACACTTCTGCCAAGTTTCGAAGTCTCTAAGATCCCGCTTTTCAAAAAACAACTTCTGTTCAAGTTCGCTCCAAAATTCGAAAAGTCACTGGGTGAACTTGTGTTTTTTACATAAAGCGTCATAATGCGAGATTTTCGGATTTCGGCACCCTTAAGATGAAAATTGGTGTGAAAGATTGCTGCTTAAATGGTTTCCTGACCTAACTCGCCTAATCATAGATTGCAGGTGATGGGAAAATGTCAAGTGAAAATGGTTGAATGACGAAATGAATATTTGCTATCGAAACGCATAGTTGTATGTGTCGTTGAATTTAATCGCATTAGTTCTGATTAGATTATCGATGTAAACAATGGTATACTGCTTTGAAGCTACATACAGATAACCAAAAACGAAAATTTATTCAAAATAACGTCCATTTGTAGCACTGATCAAGTCTTTAGCGGCTTGGCTATATCGCAATAGATTGTATTGTGGTGTCATTTGATGAAAGCATTTTGCGACTAGTTCACAGTGCTTGAAATTGGATTTGAGTGCTCAACTCTGGCTGTTCACTGTGGCGAGTAGAAGTGGACAAGATGAGTGATAAGGAAATATACGTGAACAGGTGTATTAAGAAAGAAAATAATCTTAAGAACGAGTCGGATTATACGAATTTAATGCGATTCTCTGCACACTGCGGCTAAATGCAGCTGACGACTACTACCTAAAACAATCAGCACTTTCTGAGGATGCGACGCCTGCTAATGCGCTAATGAGTAGCAGACTTTCAATTTGATCATAATTCATAGCTGTATAATGTCGACGCATTCAAAGCAAAAATAAAAATTGGTAAAGGAAGACACCAACAAGTCGAGCTGTCTTTTAAAATACAATTCGGCCAGCAAAATGAGAATAGTTGTATTCAGCTCATCGCAGTCAAAAGTACTCGCAATTCACACCTGTTCAGTGGGATTCAATCAGTTGCGCAAGGAATACAAATTTGGACAGAAGCGACGACAGAGATCAAAAGAAAACTTGAAAAAAAGCTTCACGTGATCTGATAACAACATCAAGTTGCTATGATGCAGCAGAGCATAACACAGATATTTCTAACTCATTTCTGCAATCGTAAAATTGGACTGCATCGAAGACAATAAATGCGAAAGCATGCAACGCAGAACTAGTTGGTGAAAGTACTAATTAGGTATGATAATAGTAACCAAAATTCGACAAGAATAAAAGCTGACCGAATAATCAATTAAACATACCATTTGCTAACTCGGAAACAATTTTCAGCCAGCTCTTAACTTCTTCAGTAGTTCGCTGAATCTCCTCGTCGAATGCCAGTGATGGTGTCTGAATTTTCCATGCCTCCTTGAAGAAAAGACTCTTCTCGGTGAAGAACATCTTGATAGCATATAACGAAAAGTAGCAGTGACTTGATAGATCTTCGCCCACTTGCTCACCAGTGGACACCTGCGGTCGATTGATGGCTCGTCGTTTGTCATGATACATAAAAATCAAGTTCTGATAGCCGATTGTAGAATGCGACTTGGCTATCTTCTCTTCACCTTTATATGCTATCAATTTGTAGATACTATCAGCCATTTGTCGATAACTGCCCTGCATACGTGTCAAGAATGGGTATGTCTTTTGAGCTCCCAACATAGATGTCATGCCTGCGGTAGTAATCACTGGCACACCATTCCCAAAGCCAGCGCTAACTTTCGCTACTGTGGCTAAGCTGTAACTATCTGCGAATCCCAAGATTGCATCCAAACGCCCTGCGCAATATGCATCAACCACTCCAACCGTTGCCCAACGCTCGGCTAGAATCGCATCCTCCCAATACCTTGAGTCATGGTACGTAAAGTTAATGAACTTTCGAGGCATCCAGCCAGCTTTAACCACATCTTCAACACTAATTTCAACAACGGGCTTTGCCTTGTCCATTGTGATGCCAAATTTATCATTATTCGATTCTTTTTCAGGTAATACGAGAATTACATTAAAAGGCAATTTGACTGTAGATGTGATTGACGACGCTAACTGAGCGTGTAAAAAGAGTAATATCAGAAGAATAAACGAATTGGAATTGGTCATGGAACGATAACGGCGAAAGAATAACTGTTGGGGTGAAACGAGCAGTGTGCTCGAGATAGCTGCTCTTTCATGCATCAGAAAAGACGTCGACGCCAAGTTGAGCATCTGTTTGAGCAACGACATTACTGAGCGAGAGGCTGCTGCAGCATTCACATGCCGATCCAGAGCGCTTCTCAACGAACACAACAGGTGCGAGTGAAGCAATTTCAATCCGAATCAAATGAACTCTTGTTCTCTCCTGTTCTCGACAATTCACAAATGCTATTGCTGCTACTGTATTCGTTCGTTCGTTCGTTTAGAGA
This sequence comes from Anisakis pegreffii, assembly GCA_035041965.1. Lineage (NCBI taxonomy): Eukaryota > Metazoa > Nematoda > Chromadorea > Rhabditida > Anisakidae > Anisakis > Anisakis pegreffii. The sequence goes on along the minus strand of JAPYMA010001327.1, from coordinate 33,984 downwards.
TCATTAAACATCAATCAATCAGTCAATCAATCAATCAACCAATCAATCACTCAATCAATCAATCGAATTAGATCGCTCCAATAATAGTGATGATGCAATAACAGCGATGATAAAGATTACACTGATGATAATACTAACTGGTCGACCGGCCGTATATGGTGGTGAGCAGCAACTAGTGAACAAAACAGTGCAAACGCACGACTCCAACTCAGAACAGTCGAATATTAACAAATAGCGAGCGAGCGAACGCATTCAATAAAACATTTAGGGTGTGTACTAATTTGCGTTGTTTGAACTTGCTTTGTGATTAGCTGTGGAAGATATGATTAGCTCATCGCAGATATGAAATAATAGTATCGAATAAGGCAAATTAGTTTGTTGTTGTTCTCATTTATTTAGATCAACAACTATCAATCTCATTCATCGCGTTGCTTTTGATTACAGTTCGTTCATCTGACGCAAGATATTATAAGAAGACATATTACGACTGATTGTAAACAACAATAATAATCACAACGGAACGAAAAGAAAGACGTAATAAAAACACGTTCAATGCCTGATCAGAATCGATAGGCGTATTGGTGTTACGTGATCTAATCACAACACTGTGCATTAATTAACAGATAGATGGATGTGAAGTGGCAATTTCTTTGATTACAGTTTCGGGATTCAGCATCGACTAATCAGAAGGTAGATATCTGGGGAAGGAAGGAAGGCACTTCACATAGCCAAATGGAAAAAGACGCTGGATGTTTATCGCGGCTGTGAGTGCGGAACGATTTGTTAAAGAAGGAGGCTCGAAACCGTGAGTTGAAAATACGATGAGGGATTAGACGTAGCATACACAGCGTTAGCTCTAACATTTATGGCTCTGCTTGGCTCGACAGGCAGGCAGGCAATCCGGTCGATCGGCTCCTGTCCCGCTCTTTGAGGCAGGCTCTCGTAGCACGCCAATAGTTTGTTGCTAGTCTTGGAGATGCTGCTTACAAGCATACTACGCTGTTAGTTGTTGAATGTAGATGATCGCAATGGCGTTGTTTCAGTATTGAGCTGAGCTGAGCACAAACGCTCAATGGTGAGATGTTAGTACCTATGAATGCAAAGGGTTGGTTGCTTTGCTTGTTGCTTGATTCATTTTAAGAGTGGATATAACTAACAACTAAAAGCGAGTGAATAATTCATCGGGTTGATAAACGCAAGGATGGCTGTAACGATTGACAAACATCGTATACGTTTGAGTGGTGGGCTGTGTGACTAGCAGATATTTGAATGCAGTTAGTGAGCGCTTGCTGTTATTGCCATTGAAGCAATGATCGGATGAATTTAATCAATACTACGTAGATGATGAAATCCTAAGTCAATCATGATTTTGGACTGATTATTCAAAATGTGCTGTGCACTCATTCGAGTGATATGAATCACTGGACTCATCATTATAAAGCAAGAAATCAAACTTGCAAAAACAACAAAAATATTACTGAGAATTATTTGTAGCCTGTGTTCGCTTGGTTCTATAATACGTCGTTTCTTTCAGGTTTCACTCTAATCCTAATACCTTGGAGATGGATTTCAAAAAAAAAAATTCACCTTCAAGAGACAATGTGGAAATTTCAGGAACGCATCCGAATACCAAGATAAACTATCAGTATCGAGAACTTTAAAACTGCAAAAGATTTATATTAATCTTTGTGTACCCTAAAACATCACTCAACATCAGGTTGATCTCCCAGTGGGAGCATTTCTCCAATTTTCCTCACGCAATGAACGAACCCGCCAAAACAGCTTTCTCGAACTGGCCGTTAAAAGCTGCAAATCAAACACTCATTTGCAAATAGAATTGTTGAGGCCTGAAATCTACCGTCTCAAAACACTGTCTCCTTCAAATTGCTTCAAATAAATGAATGCACACTTCGATCTATTCACCAGATGAAATCGGATTCATTCATCCGCTAAAATCACGATAGCCATTTAACAAGAGAGAGAGAGAAAAAAATCAGAAGAAGAAGTTACTTCACCCATCTAATTTTATTTACTTCTGTTTTAATGATTGAGGTATCATATGACTGAAATACTTGATATCCTTTATGATAGGGTGTATAATTTTCTAATTTCTTTTCTCTTTTTTCATCCTTTCTCCTCCGCTCAGCTACAGTTGGAGCAGTTTAATCACCATGTTGTAATCATTTGCACCAAACTCTACTGCATATATTATTATGCGAATAAATATCATTCATATTCTTTCCAAGCGAGAACATTCATATCCCAGTGAAGAAAACTTCACTAAGCTGTCTCGTAACTTATTGAGCGCGTTCAGACGGAAGCTAGTGATGCACTTATAGCAAGTGTTTGCGGTATGATTAAACATTTAACTTCCACCAGTTAGGACGAGTACGAACACAATGAGTTTGAATCGAACGCTTTTCAGTACTAAAGCGTAAATATGTATTTTAAATATCTTGATTCTAAGGAAAATAAGCATTCCCTTACAGACGAGAAGTAATAATTTAGCAGAAGTCTCAAAAAAAAGTGGCTCGCGAAAACGCTAACAAAGGAAAATATCGCAAGCTTTTGCTACCTTACGCCGGTAACAAACAATTGTAGTCAAAGTTATCACTACAATTTCCGCTACAAGTTACCATTGCTTTTTCATTAATGAGTAATGAAAAAAGTAACGAGGTATCGCGCTACCGAAAAAAGTGGCTGTGCTAGTAGCGGAATAGCGAACAGCGCGCTGTTGCCTACCACTGGTATCCTCCATTTCATAAGCTCGTCTGATATTTGATTTCATCAACCCTTTACAATATTTACTTCCCCGTGTAAGATCATATTTGCACTAATGAACAATCTTGCTAATAGCCAAGTAATTTACCTAAAAAAAATCATAGATCTCGACGAACAGCAATGCACGTCGGTTTCAACTGAGTGATCAAACGCTAATGAGTACAGCCAGACCAGCAGATTCCCATCAAATGCAAAATTGTGATGCGGATGTAAGTACTAATGGAATGAGCATGATTGATGAGTAATGGACCCAGGTGATTTCGCAACTAAATACATGCCATTAGCGAACGCAAGCATTTATTCTTAAAGTGTGATGCATAACGAAACGAGCACAACTGCATAACAATGCCAATGTTCTATCATCTTTCCAGAAACATTCTGAATGCAGGTTCAATAAGTGTATCACAAACACAACAAAAAACAATGCTCTGCAATCAGCTGCAGATAGCATTGTTTGATGAACATTACTCTACCAATTTTAACTAATGAAAATGGCACTATTTGAGCATTGTTGCCCATTTGTACACGTCTAATGAGCCTATATATGTAACAACATTTTCAATTCAATTTCATACACATGAGAAATTTATTAATTACTTCGATGCATTGATCTGCGGCCAATGTGATTAAATTATCGCGACCTGCTGATTTATTAACTGCGCTCATACGGAGCGAGTCGACATTAACTCTCGCACGAACGAAATTGTTTTACGTTTTACGTAATTGGAGGCGAAGAAAACTTTTCAAGCTCGACTCTATCTACTTTACTGTTTACTCATAATACAACAATTTTTTATGGAATCTTAACATATGTTAATGCTTCTAAATGTTACTGTATCGTTAAGAATGAAAATAAACGAAAACATCATTCTTTTATCATAGCCATGCACCGCAAAGCGGCAATACAATAAACCAGCTAAATAAGTCTCGCAATCAAAATTTGCACAGTTCTTACTGCGGGATTTTTGCTTTGTGTTTGTTGTGCAATTATATGTGCTTCAATGTCATCAGGTGATGAAAGTAGTAAATGTTTATTCGAAGACAGCAATGAAGATAATACTGATGAGGGTGATGATGATATCTGATCGAACGATTACAAAGAATTTAATGAAAGTCTAGCTGATCTAAAAAAAAAACATCTGAAAGGCATTACATGTTAATCGGACATTGGACACCTGGTTTGCCTATCTTTTTGCCATTGTTGTTACGATTGTTTATTGGACTTTTATTCGGCTATGCTTAATTATTCGAAATATTTATGACAACGGGCATTCCTTATTACTTGGTTGTGGAATATTTACCATGTCGATCGCTATGGATCTATTCGGTTACATTAATCAAAATCGTTGTTGTTTCAAACAGCTGTTCCAAGCGATCATTGGGCGCACGTTCAACTGATCAAGGGGAACATATTTTCGCGCTTATTTTGAGTCCCTCTCCGTAGGAATGATTGGGCATCACAAGAAAGTAGTTTTACATTTTTATGCTCTACACTTCAAATCAATAATCGAAATTAGAATTTCATTAAAACGGATGATTTCATGCACTCATATCGTTAGCTGCGCGGGAAGATGATGTCAAGGAAAGAAGAATGTGATACGGGCGACAATTAAATGGTGGAATACGTGCAAACACCGCGATAGAGAGGATACACATTAGTGAAGTCACCTTAGTGCAGCCATCGGCAATCCCCGGCACAAATTGTAATGAATACTTTCACGACATATATTTCTTTATATAGGACTTGTATTACTTATTAGGTGTCGTCTGCAGATTGCATATAATTTGTGTGCCATATTCGTGATTTATTGTATTGCTCTGTTTGTTGATAAAGACTATCGCCGGAAGGATGATCCGAACAAGAAGTCGCTAGTGAACCGCGTAATCGAGAGCACTCGCTGGTCAAGCAAAATCCAGCAATCAGCAAGTGCCGCGTGGCAGACACAAATAAGGCAAGCTCTCTCTGAAGCACCTATATTGTGCAAAAAATAATTACTGGCTCGAATCCGGGTCAGACAAAGTAATAAAAAGAAAAAGTTTTCGGTAGGATTCATGCAACTGGGAATTGGAAATGATCAGGAAAATGGTTTGCACAAAACGTCAATTCACAATGTGGTCGGAGAGAGACACATAATGTAATCAAGGAAAAGACAAGCTGATAGCTCGCAATGTTGAGACCACTAGATTGGCCTTTTTAGTAATGTTGCGACAAAATATTCTTAAAGAGATTCCAGAATGAATGAACGAAGAAGGTTATGAAAATATAAAGGGAGACTGGGCATCACTGAATGTTCCCAAATCAAGAAGTTCATCGGAGCTCATATTCCTATTGGTTGAATGGAGAGTCGCTGTCACAACTGCAAGCGACAGTCGCTCTATTTTCAACAAATTATTCCAGAGGCATCGCTAACAGATTATCACTTTTATGTGCTGATTCGATTCCTTAGAAAATGCATTCCAAACTTAATCAATTTGAAGTAAATGAATGTGGAAATAATTAATCGATTTAGGCCTTCTTAGACTTCATCTGTTGACAGAAAACGGAAACGATGTTCCATATGTCCGTCAAGCATTTACTGATTTGATGTCGAAAGAATGTTTGTAACGAACACAACGTGATGGCATGTTAAAAATTATTATTATTATTATTATTATTACTACTACTATTCACAAGGTTACGAAAGACTTAAAGTTGCCGCTGGGATTCTCTGGACCATGCGTCATGCGAGGGTCAGTAATGATAATGATAATATTATTATTGTTATCACCATTCTTACGGAAGCCTTGTTTCAGCATTTGAATTTAATTCAGACAATGGAACTGTAAAATGAATGAATGAACTGCAGCAATAACAACAACGATAATAAATAAACAAAAATAATAATAAATAAAAGTAACAATACAATAATAATGATATCACATCAATAAAAATCTAAAAGTAAAGAGGAAAAGTGAATCAATATGACGTTTACAAAATATTATACAACAAAAATATGTCGATGAAGTAATTCTGTTGGAGATGTTTAAGAAGATGATCATAAGATATGCTTATGACTGATTATGAGTTAAATAAGCATCTATGTATACTAGGCTGACAATTATTTGTTCGCGAAGAAATAAAATCCTGGAAAGCGCATGTTCCATCCCTTTCCCCTTTCCTCTTGAAAGATGCCGTTTTGTCTGGACACAACCTATACCAAAGTTCATTTCAAATCTGAAAGATCGTCAGGTCAACTGTTCTTTCGACTGAAGAGCAATAATGCACTAGTTTCGAAAGTTTCCCGGTTGTATCTTCCAAAATGATGCATTGCCGGCTAAAAACAATCTCGACAAATTTTCATCGAGAGGGGAAATGTGTTGATGTTTCCAATGAAAATTAAACTTGGAAATTTTGAAGTTCGAAAAAAAAATCACTCTAATGCACAGTTAATCTCACATCAAAATTTCTCGAACATGGGAAATAGAGCTGCGGAATGGGATTATAGTGAACGATACTCTCTTTCTTAAATTTAATTATCAGAAATGCACTTATATGTGTACGTAGTTCAATAGGAATGGAATGCGAAGAAATTTGTCTGTCCAATGCTTCTCTTCTATTATTCTATTTTCGTCTCGTAGATGATGTAGCAGTTGATAGAATGAGAGTATATTGAATAGCTGTTCGATTCACATCGAAAAGCTGACACACATCAAATTACTGACTCTTCATCAGGGACTCGCCGAGATTTGGGGAATTGTCCTCAGAGCAATACTGCAGGTAGTATTAATCGGTAATGATATGAACAAGAAAATCTTCTCCGAGGTGAGGTGGGAAGATGGAGTAGACTGATGGATGATGTCATCCTCGGCTGAATTATTGACGACTATCTTTCAAGTGAGCATACAAAATGCAAAGACTAATTTGATTGATGGAAAGGAATGTAAATGATAAAGTTTTATTCATATAAGCAACTGTTGCAAATGCGCAACAAATGCTGTCATTCCCACAGCATGAGAATCAATATCTTAGCAAGTCGTGCAGCACATGCAAAATTGATGTCTGTCCAAAACACATTTATAAATCTCACATCAGTTTAAGATGTTAATGACGAAAACAATATCATTCTGCAATTGTTCACTTCTAAGTTCCGTACAACATCACCGCATCATTCGCACATTACCATAGTCAAGAAAAAAACCTCACCTTCATTAGTCCTAGGCACACAGCACGAGTGAACAAGAGATGTTGTAAACAGTGCGCATAAACGGACTTGTCTGTCCAAGAAGGACATTCGAAACATATCAGTTTGAATAAACGTTTGTAAACATATTTGTTGGAACGAATGAACAAATTTTCATTATTTTTAGATGGTGATCTCGAATTAGAGAAATGTTCTGAAAATGGATTCTTTGCTTTTTGGTTCGTACCCTCAAATTGTACCTCTCTTAAATAAGCTAACCTCCGTTTATCGGTAAACAACAACACAATCGTGTCATCTATTTATATCACACCTGCCTGCTATCAGAGTACATTTTCTAAAGTATACATTTTATAGATATTACGAATTGAACAAAGCAAACGACGCAGCATTTCGCTCGTTCATGTCGCGCTTTCTTATCTCTTTTGTTTTACTTCGTTTTGTAATGAGTGACAAGTGGAATGAAATGGAAGTCCATCAAATCTGCCACAACTCGATGCTGAGGACACTGATTAGATTAATTTCCCTGGGGAATAACATCATGAATTCGGGCTTTTGAAAAGAGTTAAATCAATAACATTTTTGTTCTGCAATAAATTTCATCACTGAACTTAAATGACAAAACTGTGAACTAAATTTCAGTATGAGAAATGCATACTCATTAGCATGCAGAGTATGCCGAATATCATAATTATTGTTTGTTATTGACGTCCCTCTCGAATGTTGGTACATATACCAGCGATGAAAGACACAAGAAATGCATCTTTTTTCATTATTTATCATTAACTGATAGTGAGTAATGCAAATTTTGAATAACTATTTGCGCTTTGACCACCATTTGTAGGCCTTACATGAATGGTTTGAAATTGAAACGAATTCCCTTCATTCATCCAATCTCCCGATCTAAGCTTGACCCTATAGTGTAACGCACCAGAACGACCGACTACATCAAACAAATGTTTTGGGCGACCACCCACAAGGTATAATGTAAGTGCAAGACGAGTGATGCTACGACTAACAATGGTAAGCAGATGACAGAGTTTGCTTGTCGTACTGGTGAACAAAGAATGTTTTTCAATGCGTTATGATCAACAGTGATGCTTGTGCTTGGACCATTGCACTTAGCGCAATGATAACGCAGATTCACATGGGTGAATGTATGACATACAGCAAAGTGCACGCGACAAAGAGAATTTTCATTTGGAAATTGCCGAATTGACGGTGAAATCAGTGATTACCGACTAAAATAAACCGAGACACTACGAACAAAACGTTTTTCTCGATAACTTCGACGGATGAACGGATCACTGAAATATCAAGTGACAAACAAAAGACGCGGCAACGGAAATCGATTAAACTGGATGTTCATCTCGGTGGATAATTGAAATAAGTTACACATATACGAATGCTACTTGATAAAGATCTTATTTCACAAGCCGATTATTTGATCAGCAATGCGTGATACATACGAAATTGTTCAGTACCGCATTCCCAAAAAATATATTTGCACTGATTTGACTTGATAAGGTATTAGCTGTACGCATAAGTGATATTCGCTGAGATCAGATGTATTTTATGAAGGTTTCAAGGGTTAGTGCAAAGCCGTCGAAAACTTGATAGTCCGAACAGGATTAAGCTAACCATTGGCTTAACTTTAGGCTAAAAGTTGACTTAGGCTGATGCTTGATCTCAGTGCTATGCTCACACTTCCACTCCCACTCTTCTCTATCCAACAATGTTCCAACTCTTCAGGGGACCTTCTTTCAAGTAGAATTAGCAAAATCAAATTCACATAATGCAGAATGAACGTTCAAAAAAAGGATCACAGAATCAAACAACTACCCAAACACCTACCGGCTGATGCTAGCAGCAATGCCAAAGTCGGTGCAGAAGCCCCCAAACGAACTGCCGAAATTTTCGGCGATCAATGACTAGCAGATCGGGATCCTTCGAAAATTTCGGCTACATGTCAAAATGCATTCGGTTGGCAGCCTGCCAATTGCCGAAACTAATTTTTTTGTGGGCATATGATCTCGGTACCTTGTGTGGGCATATGACATCTTACCGCTGTCGTTTCGACAACAGGACGAATCATCGCGACCACTTTTTTGGATATTGAATGTGTGGGAAAGGATTTCATAGAGAACGTTACAATCATATACAGTAAATGATTGTAACGCTTCCTGATGAAAACACTAGTGAAAATCTATCTCCAGTTCGAACTTATTCAAAAAAGAAAATGCTGCTTCATTATACGTAGTAATATTAGAGTAAGCTTCAGTGTAGGCCTGGGATAAGCCTCAGACTAGCCCGAAGTAAGCCTTAATTTAAACCGGAGCCTCAATCAAAACCCGGAGTGAACCTCAGCCCAAGCCCCGGATTAGATCCAGCCTAAGCTGAGGGCAAACTTCAACCTGAGTTTGAGATAAAAATCAGCCTCAGACTAAGCTTAGGACTGGAGTGAAGCTCAGCCTGAACTATAGTATTTGGAATAAACGAACTTTTTTGACATTATTATCACCACTAGTGACGTCTCCATTTCAGTTGAAATTCCAAGGAATTGAATAGAATGGTTCTCAAACAAGGAACGCACAGGATAGAACAGAACAGAACCGTTGAAGAGAGGAATGGAGTAGAATAGCACAGATTTTGGCTCTTCTTTAAACTGTTCTCTGTGATGACTGCAGTGATTATGAGATAATTGTTGTACCATTGTTGTATTATTGCTGTTATTATTATTATTATTTACTATTATTGCTATTATTATTGATATTATAATATTATTGTTATTATTATTATCATTATTTATTTATACTGTTATTATTTATCAACATTATCATAATTATTATTAATAATCATTATTATTATTATTATTAATCATTTTTTGTTATTACTATAGCTGTTGTTGTTATTATTCAATATCACTGAGTCAATGTAAGGTGAAAGCTAGAATAGTCTTTGAGTTACACTATTTTTACGCCCTTTTGATTGAAATATTAATGACAGTATAACGCCAATAATTGAATCACATGATGATTTTTGATATTCTGATTTTAGAGATTTCTCAATTGAACGGTTCGGATTAAGTTTTTCAATGCTAATAAATTTTTAAAGATTACCTCTATGATTTTTCGTTAAATCATGGATTATGATTTTCTAGTCGGAAGATGTTTGAGGCTTCTGCATGGATGGCGGAGAAATAGTTTCTCAAATAATTCAGCGCTGACAGCTGTTAAAGATTCGAATTCACCAAAAAACATGGTAATCAACATCACTAGTGAGAGACGAAAGGCCATCAACGATAGATGGAACAGCTCATCAAGGACAAGTTATCGCTGTTAATTCTCAAAACTGCCAAAGATAGTTTGTAATGAATTCCCTCAAGAAACAACTAAAGGATGCGAATGTGTTCCCAATGAACACCTTACCTTCAAATGTTGGTCGTACTCTAAACTCTAGGACCAATCCATCACAGAGATTGTTCACATTTTATGCCACCAACAAAAGTTTATGCTTGGAGGATTTGAGTCCGATTGAACGAATCAGTTCATTAGGAACTCATTAGTACGAGAAACCTTGTATCAGCTTCTGACTGAATTATTAGGACGAACCGGAATCCTCTGTTCTTCAATAATGCTGAGCCCGAAACCCTCCGTTTCCCTCAAATCATCACGGTCAAAAACTGTTAACTCCCTGCGTGGACAATCTTCTCTGCACTGAAACCGCCAAGAAACCACGCTTTCAACTCTAATTACCACAAGTTTTATCGTGCTACTTTTCTGACTGCGGGAACAGAATAGAAAGATTTCAGCGCAGAATAGAATACAACAGAACGGTCCTCAAACGAGGAACGCACAGAATAGAATAGAATAGAGCCGTTTAAGGGCGGAACAGAACAGAACAGAAAATCTTACCAAAAGGGTCGTATAGAGACATACTTCGCTAATAACCACACGTCAATTTGTTTGACATTTTTTTCCCTTTCCGGCAGAAGATTTGGCTACTACCGTAAATTTTCGAAAATTTACGATCATAATGTAAATTAACCGAAAATGTAAGCTTTCCACAAACGCAACATATGAGCCTCAAAAATGAGACTGGAATAAGTGGCAAAACATTACGATGGCAAATATTCTATTTCCATGCTCTACGACCAATCGGTACCCAACAGTCTATCAAATCAATATTTTCACTTTTAATGCGAGACCGCCTGAATCTGATTTAGAAAATTTATCAAAACTACTACCAAACAACCACGTGACCAGCTCTACTCGCATCTATGAAAAAGATGCTCTGGGCAGTTCAAATCCACTCACTCGCTCATACTAAATCTAGAACCTAAAATCAACCTCAACTAACTCCACCCATAAACTCAACCTTTTGATTACTCGTCTCATTTTGCTTGTAAACATTATTCTGGTGTCAACACTAGAATGACAATTATTTGTGTGCAGAAAAACAAAATTGTGGAAAATGTATGCCACACCTAACCTCTTTCGGTCTAAACCAGGGTTTCTCAATCAGGGTGCTTGCGCTCCTTGACGGTATGAGATAGTGTCCCAGGGAGGAGGGGGATAAAATTTCATTTTTCATACATTACATTAGGCGAGGGCAGAATTCAACGCATACATCTGTATTTTAACGTTCAAATTACAGCTGGAGATGTCGTCGTCTTTTGGCTATTACTTACAATAAAATGCTCTGTGAATTTTTGTGCGTTTCGACGCGCTTTTTCTTTCAAATGACACGCCTCAAATTTTAAATCCAGGGTTTGGGACTTCTGAAATGGAGATCAAATCTGTTGTTTCCGGCTTTTTTTTAGAAATTTAGGACTACACTCGATTTCTATTTCTTATTATTCGTTCACCTTACGTTGTTACGCAATTGTGACTCGAAAAACCTCCCGAAGCATCAAAAATTGATCAATTATCATTCTTAAATAACCAACAATAATTCACCATTCGTAATGTCGAGAAAAAGGAATGATGATCATCTGAAATTTGTTTTCATTTACGAAGGAACAATTGAGGATCTGCAAAGACCTCAGTGCATGCTTAGTGACACTGTCTTTTCAAACGCAAATTTGAAGCCAATTAAACTGCAGGAACACTTCAACAAGCAGCATAGTTGAATCACATATATCGCTGGTCGTGATGTTGAATTGTTGAAAAGTGTAGGTCTCGCTATGATTATCAAGGAACTCTTCCAATGTTAGGTTTTATATCGGCTGACAAACCCCTACTGATGGCTTCTTAATGCGTGGAATATAACGTAGCCAAATTTACAAAGCCGCATACAATTGCAGAGCATTTGATGGAGCCGTGTGCATTAAAAATGGCAACAACTGTTCCAAGAAAAGAAGCCTCAAACAAGCTGAAATCAGCGCCACTCAAACATTGTTAGTTGATATTTCCTTATAATGTTTTTTTTGAATTTTCAAATGATCATTTTTTACATGTTAACAAAAATTAATAATATAAAAAGTTTTTCGGTCGCGTTTACTATTATCCTTAAATATACTATTGTTGTGAGGGGTGTGAAGACATTTTAAAATTTTTTAGGGGGTATGCGCAAAAAAAAGGTTGAGAACCACTGGTCTAAACACAGCCTACTTTAAATTTCGTTTCAGATCTAAAAGGTCGCTGAATCAATTGTTCTGTTGAATATTGCATGGGTTTCGAAATTTTATCTGTCTGATCCTCTAAAGAAGTTGAATAGAATATAAAAACGCATCACGCATCATTCTGGATGGTTGATCAATACAAAATTATGTTAAAATGTCACACTACTTTTTTTGCTCGTTCAGGCATATCAGGCGAGAAAACGGTTTGACTTAGCGACTTCCAGATTGATTTCTGACGCATAATACCACAGAGGTTGTTTTTTGTTTTTGAGAGATGAGACTTCGGAATTTGAAAAAATTGTCATTCTCGTCAATATAAACCCAAATGATACTGATTATCTGCTTTGCTCGAGTCAATGTCACTATCGAGTTACGTTTAAGAAATATTATACATCAGCTTCGCATCTTCTTTCATGAACCTCTAATGCTTAAAAAATAAACATTTTTCTGGCTAGTAAACGTCAAGCAAGAAACATTTCCGCTAAGAAAATTTTGCAGGAGCACGATGGATCACAAAATGTAGTGCACTTCGTCAAAAAATCTTCCTTCCGAAAAAACTACTCCTTCAACAAAGTCACCAACGTTCCGAGTTCGTATTTAAAGTGATATAAATTCGTCGCCTGATACGCTCTGATGGAGAAAATGCGCGCCATTTATGAATACATTGACATGCAATTAACAAAAAATGCATCGATCCATGTTTAGGAAAACAACAGAATCGAGCAGTAAAGAGAATGTGCTCAAACAACTGAACACAGTACTCAACAAGACAATACTCAACCATCAATCAGAGGCAGCAAATAAAGAAAAGTACTGACCATTGCTAAGCATACTGGCTTTACGAAGACTGTCGCGCAGTACATCAAGGTCGTGCTTCAACTCGTTAAACATGAAATAATTATGATCCATTTTATTTTTCTTATATTGAAGACGTTGTAATGATGCCATCTGCAGGTAACATTCACCGTATGGAATACCAGTATTGCTGCTACCGTGGCGCTGCTCATTGAAAATATAAGCCACTTTCAACCAGTTCATTTGATCGAAGATTTTGGTAACGGCACGCGTGACCACTTTATAGGGACTTGTGATTCGTGTCATTAATTGATATTCAGTACGATTATCGAGATTGGATGTTAGACCAATAGAAGTGATGACTGGAATGCCATCGTTCGTTGCACTCTTCCAGTATGGTGACATTCGAGCAACTGGTGCTAACGCATAGACGAACGCATAGCCAATTATACAGTCGAGCTTGCCTTTAACCAGCTGATTGATTGCAACGTTGGGGCCGTGTGCATCTGAGAGTTGTGTGTCTTTGAAATGAGTGACTAAGGAACCGAGTGGCACTATTTGACGACGATACACTTCCTCGATTGCGATATCAACAACTGGCTTAGCTAAATCCATTATTATACCGAATGGATTCTCCTCGGGTTTGCCACGCTTCTTCGGCAGCGGAAAGAGAATATGCATAGGATTTGAACTTGACACGTCACGTAGCAATGAATGATTGGGATGCTCGGTTGGCATAGTGGGAGGAATAGTTGAGAATTCGTGTTGCATGCTTATCGTTGAAAGCGCAAAATGGAGAAGAAGAAGCGCTCGTAGATGTGAATATAAGAAGGCCATCGTCATTCAGAATGGAATACAGCATTGGTCGGTGTGTTGGTTGGCTGCTAACGTTTCTGCAGGGGAACTATGCGACTGCCATTCACAACTCGCCATAGTCTCCCCTGCAGGGTGAATGCTGTTTTGGTTCGCGAAAACGAGCTTTTCAACGAAATCTTTGCGAGTTTGTTCACACCTGCAAGCATCCATTCTTCTTAAATTATCTAATCTATCACCTACACGTAACACAAACCACGTCAGTGGATATATATATATATATATATATATATATATATATATTATATATATATATATATATATATATATATATATATATATATATATATATACAGTTGAAAAAATGTACACATATATCCACACATTCATTCATTTCGTAACAACGCAAAAAATCCGTCCACTCTTCTCCTGCGAAAGAGTAGATTCTCGTTCTACAAAAAACAAAATTAGAGAACAAACCTATGAAGTTCACAACGACTTGAAGAAGATGAAGAGATACTCACTTACGGCTTTGTTGACTGGGAATAATGAATGGAATAGAAAAATAGAAATGATCCATTTTTATGTGACAAGCGTATCTTACGACGGATATATCTGGTACTGAGTCGCACACAGTCAGCAATTATTACTAAACATATAAAGTTTTGTGGTTTTAATCGATACTATCACTTTATCGCAATGATTACGATAAACTGAAAAGCGAAAAAAGAATTTATGGTCGTAACAATGACAGAACAACAATGCAGACAGCTATGTCGTGAGTGTATAACGACGAACTGCGACAAAGAGAGTCGCTATTTGCACAGATTTTCGAAACGAATTCGTAAGAAAAAAAATTGAACAATTAATAAGTAAATGATCTCAAATTGAGTATTCTAATTATTTCCAGCTGAATAGTCATTGATTAATCGAATCACCGTTAGAATACTTGAAGTTTTCGACAGTTAATAAGCGTACTCTTTTTATTCATAGTTCTTCCGTTTTTACTCCGCAAGACGGTCAAGATTGGGACATTGTGACGTTCTTTCGGTATGGGGACACCTTAGTTTCACAGCATTTCGTTTCCGCAAGACAGTTCGAGTTCAATGCTCTGGACAATAAAAAACTGCTCATTAACTGAATTGATTGATGACGCAACCAATACGTTGAGAAAAAAGGAAACTGGAAAATACAGTAGCATTTATTGAGAACGAAACGATGGAATAAGCCAATGAAAGCAAAACAAATAAGGAGATAAATGAAATAAAGACTGAAAACCTCATACGATACGTCGTTCGGTGTGACACAACAGATTTAGAAAATGAAACAGGAGAAAAAAAGGAGCTGAATCAAAAGCATTTCATCCACCTCCGTTCAAAACCATTTGCAAAAAGCAAAAAGGAATTCTTAACTACAGCTTCTGTCCATTCTATCTCACACAAATAACTCCTCTTCACTGCCGCCATCATCAAAAACAAATCAAATTTCGAATAGTTATGCAGTCGACAATAATCCGTAACCAATCATCTTGAACAACATGTTACCATACTTTTCGACAAACAAGAAAATCAAACAATCAGCTGCGCCAGAACGGTCGTAGACCAGAGCGTTCGGCGCTAAAATGCCGCAAACCGAATTTGTATGAACTTTAATTCATTAACTTACTCACCACTTCGGTTATGTGTTATTCATTAACGATTTTGCATTGAATTCTCCCTTTCCACTGCCAAACGTTTAAATCAGAGAATGTTCTGCCAAAAAAGTTAAATATGAGCGAGCAAATAAAATTCTTTAAGGGTCTCGATTACGTGACATAGTGCTGTTATCGACCATGAGACAAAGATTTTCATGATTATTGGTGTTATAGGAATTATAAGATCAGAATCCGAAAATATCTTGGGTTTAATTAAGAAATGCTGTGAAGAACATTCATAATAAAACATTCGTCTTCGAGTTTAAATGCAGTATGTTTTCTGAAATAGTGCTGCTGGAAGAGTTCTTTCGGAATGCTTCCATACTCCATCGAGAAACTTACAATTTATTAACGCCGACAATATTATTGTCTTTTCAAAATCTGGTACTCAGATATCATATGAACAATCTTGTAACTGTGCATGTTTTTATTTTTATCAGTTATTCATGTCTGCAAATTTGAAACTGTCGTCAAGTATTTTGATCGGCACTCAAACTAATCAAGATAAGACACTGTTTCTATCGGCACTTTTTCTTGCTTTTAGACATTCGGTGTCTTTAATTTATAAAGTTTCTTTGTCACTGATGAATGGGACAAAAAAACCTGCTTGTGTTCCAACGCATAAAATGGAGGACGTGAAAACATTACAAATAGTAGACCAATACCTCGCAAAAACAACGTGTGCAAACTCATGGAATTAATCATCAAGAGTTCTTCTTCATGTTGATAAATATTCATTCATCTCAGACTCTTCATTCGGGTTCAGATTCAAAAAATCGTCACATTATCGATTGCTTTTAACGCCTTCATCTCAATTCCGAAATATTATGAATCCAAACTTATGTACAGAAATGTTATATCTTGGTTTCGCGAAGTTCGATAAGAGCTTCCATAAAAAGATAGTTCAAGAATTATAGCAGCATAATATTATAATGTGATAATCTATTATATTGTGATAATTTATGCCGCAAACTTCTCTATGGGCCGTACACAGTGTGCTGCTGTTGAACATGGTTTATTCAGAGACAGATTTGGTTTTCCCCAAGGCTCTATTGCGTCGAATACTTTTCTTCTTTTAATGAACACTTCCCCAAAGCTCTCCGTTGAGAGGGCGAAAAATCAGTTACAAAACTCAGAATCCTTACAAAACCATTTACATTCTGAAAAATTTCAAAGACTTCATGAAGTATTTCTTCTACACCAGTCGGCATTACCAGTAACTTGGGCCCAGGTCTAGCGCTTCCACACTATCCAACAACAGAAATGTTTATCATTTCAATGCACCGACCTTTCAATGAAAATGAAACCTTTCAATGAAAATGAAACCTATAAATAACAAGATTAAGAAAGTTTGGAAAAAAGATAACCGATTCAACAGGTTCAGCTGAAATAAGTTCGACAATATTATTGGCTGAGAAAAGAGGATATCAATTTGAGAGGCTAAATGTTTCCATCAAATATCGATAACCGATTTTGACGGTTAAATTTCACAGAATAGCAGATAAACATTTTAAGAGGCTCGACATTTCTATCGAAAAGCGCTAACCGACTTAAACGGTTCCATATCATCACCAAGGAAACAAATGATCTAAAAAATTCAATTAAGCCGGTTTTTCTTTTCAAACGGTATCTTAAAAAATTATCGTTACGCATTGTCATTTTCCCAGCGTTAGTTTCAATTCATCTTTAAGTACAACGATAAATAAGTTGTCGATACTTGTCGTGCGATAAGAAGAAACGAAGCTTTCTCATTGCGCAGTCCAACACGATTTTTACATTGATCGTCTTACCGACAGACTTATTTACATTACTGTAAGTGGGTTTCACGATAGGTGATTATGCCTAAAAATGCAGACGAGTTCAAAAAAGAAATCAACGTCAAATGGTAGGCTATCTTTTTGTCCGTTTCTTAATTTTTTTGAGAAAAATTATTAACAAACTGATGAAGACAGAAGTTGATAAATAAGAATGGTTCTTTGAAAACGGATGTGCTGAATCCGATACTGCAATCAGAGTTCCCCTACGGTGCAAAAAGAACAAGTTCAATATCGGAATTCCACAAACAAAACTACCTCAGAAAATGATCTGTTCATCCACTGTAACGGAGCATGATTTAAAAAATTATCATTTGATAAAGTCTCACCATAGGGTTCTCACCCATTAAAACAACAATATCAACCAGTCCGCCTGTAAATATTCAGTTGCAATGCTCATCTTAATAAAACTCCAAAAGAGTCAACGTAGACGAATGAATCCAACATAAAAAAAAGAAACGATCGAATTAAAAAACACAGCTCATTTAGAGTTAAGCGATCAAGATCTCGCCAACAAATCATTATTCGTTGCAATCGTGAAGCAAGAATGGCTTCGCTCACAAGAAAAGACGACTTGGAGGGTCTTTGATGATGGCGACTTAAAAACGACTTCTGATCCTGAAGTTGACCTTTTCTGATGGGCTAGTCATTATACTGACGATATAGAACAAGTTGCAAAATATTGC
The DNA here is from genome assembly GCA_035041965.1 of Anisakis pegreffii. NCBI lineage: Eukaryota > Metazoa > Nematoda > Chromadorea > Rhabditida > Anisakidae > Anisakis > Anisakis pegreffii. The sequence goes on along the minus strand of JAPYMA010001327.1, from coordinate 15,601 downwards.
TTTCAATATAAACGTCACAGGCTCGATTTCCACAGACGATTTCTTGATATTATTATGTGGGAAGCTAGCGTTTAGAGTGGTCCCACTCTTGTTAAATGGCAATGAAACGATGAGAACAGATTTAAAAACTACAGAAAAAAAAACATTCACAGAAAAAACTGCACGATCAATAACTTTACTTTACAGACTCAGAATGCTGAGGACAACACCAGTGAACCCACATTGAACAAATAAGGAATTATCAGAACTCGCAGAATACTGTTAGGTTTATGTGTTAAAAACTGACATAGTACTTTATTAAGTAAAAATCAATTTTACGGATTGAAGATGCGGAGGAAAACTCGATCGGAAGAACAAACTGATGATTTTTTCAGTTACATCAAAAAACTAGCATATAGGGAAGAAATTTGCAGAAAAGTTCTTGCGGTAACTGAACCCCCAACTTTTAATTTGATGATCTGACACCGCATCCACTGTTCCAACAAATTGTAAGCATGTCGAACTTAATCGAAATCTTCATAATAACAAGTAAACTACAATTTGGATCCAAAACCCGACACTAGATTGCGACCAACAAATGTCTGAGAACGAAATCGTGATCAACATTACGAGTTCTCCAAGACGGTACATGGCTAATTTTTCATCTTAGGATTAGCTGAGGTACCTCATCATGTCAGAAGCAAATAACGAACTACGATAAATATTTCGCGATCAATTATCGTGGATGAATAGTACATCGCCAATTATTAATTGACTCCGAGAAGACTGTTACAAATCAATGATTCTAGGGCGCACAGTCACAAGTGTAAATGCACAATGACCATCTGATCGATTCCAATTCGTATCAAAATTATCTTCAGGGAAATAAGCACTGAACACTAAAGAATAGCAAAACGTAAGTTTCCCCTAGATATTTAAGCGTGATCCTAAGCCTGAACCTCAGTTTCAGTCCATGCTTATTTTCACAGAGAACTGCCCCCTTAATAATGAAGATAAAACTGCCATTGTTCAGATAAGCGTGATTCATTCGAAAAAGGCATTTTCAACTAGAAGTGCTATCACAGGAGCAAAAAATGATGTGAGACAAAGCCTCAACGAATGCGAAAATACACTACTTTTATTTGTTTTATCCCATCTGTGACTACCGTTTAAAACTAGGCTTGAATAAAATATTCATGTGGGTGATTCAAGGGTTGGCCATATTGCAAACTTGGAAAAGTATTGATCAGTAAATGCATATGGAAGCTTGATTCATGATCTATGTCAAACTCAAACAAAATTAAGTGAACTAACTGGCCCTTACATAACCTTCAGAACGAACTTCAACGCAGTCATATTTGCCATCAAATTGTGAACGCAAATAGTCGACCGCTACAATTTGAAATAATCACTACGAAAAACTTGATATGGAACAAACTACCGATTTGAAAATACCTCAAAATTATTTTCACGGCTCAACATATCCAGAGGAAATTGACTACTTACAGCTGCTATAATATAACGTACGTTTTGCAAGTATAACAACAAATATAGCAACAGCAATCCAAACAGAGGTGACAAACGTCTTGAAAGGTGCACACAAGGCGGAGCTCTGCGAGAAAGTTGCCCAGCTGCGCTCTCAGCACGATCAAATTGAAATGCAACCAATAACTTCTCTCGTCTTTCTTGTTTCATAAAGCAAGCCAAACAAATAAAGGACACAATGCTCAGATTACTCTTTAAATAAATTCGGATATCAACAAATTCTTTCATTGTTCAACACTCATATGATTTACTTCACTTGAAGCATACGGACCTTACCTAAGAGTAGCAATCCCTTCAACAAACCATCACTTCAAGTATGCCTTCAAGTTCGCGCTACCAAAATGTCGAAAAATAAACGCTTCGTAGAATCAACATATAAATCGAAGGCGACGGAACTCAACGGGTTGTTGTGAGTACGAGGATGGATCGTTACACACAAACCACGACCAGCGATTCAATTCCATCTTATTAAAATCATACTAAAACGAGCCTTTACAGTAACAGTCTCAAGGAGACTGTCAATTAGCATAACTCCAATCGACTAATCTTAAATACCATGCATTTTCATCAGTCGCAGACGCTGCGGACGAGAACCACAGACCAGTAACATGCCTGTAACATCACATTTAAAAACCTTCCAATTTCGGCATTCCGAATCATCTCTAAACACCTCAATACTGCATCATACCAGTCACACCATATAATATTATTAATTCACACTCTCACACGCACATCACATCTCAGTATATCAAACCGCATCGTAGCAAATTATATCATAACACAAAATCGGTATTAAATCAGAACATTCGTGAACAGATTAACATTCTTGAGATTGTTGGCTCCAGATCTCACAGCCAGTGTTCGTTGGGGAGAAAATTTTTAGTCGGAGGAGTAGGAGAGAAAAACGCATCTAGGAGTAATTATTCCGGGAGAAGACACCGACCGAAATGTCGGAGAACGGCTTCGCGTTGGAGTCCTCCTACCTCGATAAACACTACAATGTAATCAAAATATTCATTGCCTTCTTTCGATGAACCCTTTTGCTTTTTCCGTTAAAAACTTTACATACATCGCTTACTTTGTCTATTTGATAACTGAGATTTTTTGAACGGCAAATCAAGAAAGGCAGAAAAGGTAACAAAATGTAGATAGTGGAGACAACACAGAAATGGAAGATTCAGTGAAAAAAGATCTTGGTTTTGTAATGAAGTGAATAGATGATAGGAGGAGACGTGATGAATAAATGCTGCGTCAAAGTGGAATGTGGAAGGGACGAACAATAAATGGGATGAGTAGAAGAGGATAAAGATAAACCAGAAAAATGCTAGCGCTATAGTTGTCCACGTTTTTTGTTACTTACCATGAGTAGTAGTGACAATGACGTAAATTAGTGATAATGCTGCCTATCATTTACACAGCAAAATGCTTTTGTTGGATAAATGTTAGCAATGACGGATAAGCACCACTAAAATGTTAATGAAGAGCAAACAAGCTACAATTCTAAAAGGCAATTTCTACCATAACGCGATTTGACAATCAGACATTACACAAATGTGATGAAGCATCATGTTCCAGAAGTGATCTGATTTGTATTTGAGAAAAGTAAAACTAATCCCAGCAGTCCAGTATATGATGATATACTGCACTTAACTGATGTTTTAGAATGAGGGTTTTTTAGTTGCACTTTTTTAGAAGAAGATGAACCCAAGTTTTTTTTGAAGGAGAACCGTTAACCTCCAACTGAGCTTGCTAGATGAACAACATAAACGGTTAGTGATGTTTGTATTCCAGTCAAACTATTCTATTCCAAGGAACAGAACAGAACAGTGCTAAAAAAGGACGCGAATAACAGAACGGAACACAATCACTGAAGGGCGGAATAGAACAGAGTAGTAGAATAGAACAATTTGCTAAAAGTGTGCAAGAGAAACATCAGTAATCCAGAGCAATGTTTCTCAACCAGGGGTGCGGATAATACTTCAGGGGGTGCGAGATAATATTGCATTTTTACACACTAAAGCAGGCAAGGATGGATTTAACGCGAACATGTGAACAAAGAAGGCGAAGGTGGACTCTAACGTACACAATTTAAAAAAAAAGACTAGAACGTCATTTTTACACTACAGATACCCGCTGTACTGAATGAGAGATACAGAGCGGATGTTGGGAAGGACGGGAGGATATTTCAACATTCTTAAGAGGTACGGGCGAGAAAAAGGCTGAGAACCACCAACCCAGAGCAATGTGCCGTTTTTAGGTGACGCCGTTTCCCGTGCTAATAATATTGTCACCGATAAGATAAATCATTTTTAGAAACTCGAACTTTTATGCTTTAAGATGAACACAAATAAAAATCACAACGTCAAATAGGCTGAGGTTCTATGTCGTCTGAAAAATAACCTATTCTTGATCGCACTAAGATCATTTAGGGCAGTGGCGTTTCTATTCCAGTTAAATTGTTCTATTCCAAGGAACACAACACAATAGTCAAATGAAGCACGCGAAGAACAGAACGGAACAGAACAACTGAAGGTCAGAACAGAACAGCATGGAGCAGCTGGCCATAAGTGTGGAACAGAAACACCACTAAAAACAACAGCGAAAATTTTATTGCAGAAAGAATAAACACAAACTGAAAAAAATCAAGTAAAGGACCATAAGAAATGAAATAACATAAATTCAGGCAGCACGAACCGACTAATATTCGTAAAAGGAATGAAACAAACGCAACACAGGCATGCCCTAATTTGTGCTTCACTAGTTAACAACATAGAATAACTGTTCTTTATATTGAATTCTGCTGATCTTCTTAATGCTTGCTGACATCTGCAAATCATTAACACCTGACTTGTAACCAACAGCAATGGGTTTGCTTCCTGACGTATATGAAGACAAATGCCCATTACTTCTACTTTTCGCAATTTTTGATTGGTTGATTGAAAACTGCACAATACCTTCACAAACAGTCTGTTCATTTGCGATCACATTCACATCAATTAATCAACCAAACGTGACTTAACAAACAAATCATTTATTCGATCGACTACTGAACAATCTCCACGAAGCAAAAAAAGGAGAATCTATAAGGAGAAAAACTAAGAGTGCACTACTCTTTTTCATCATCAGGCATGATAGCAATAACCACGCTTAATGCAACATGTTGAAAATCGTAAAGCTGGTTTGTTTTCTGAAGCTGAGCATAGAAGAATAAATCAATAAAAATAATGGTGAACAACATAGGCTCTCGATAAGAATAATATATACGAAATGACACTTTTCTGCAAACAAAACAAACTATGGAAGTACACTTAATGTTACTGCATAATACATTCAAGTAGACTTAAGTATAACAACTCGCAAAACCATTCACACCAACTCAAAACTATTCATCAAATGATCAGCATTGTTTCGATCACATGACACCGTATGATTTCACCACTCCCAGAGTGATTTCGCTTAACAATCACTATAAGTCATTCAGCAGTTGCTCGACACGATAACCGGAGAGCAGTTCCTTGTAGTCTTAAATTCTCTCTAGTTGGTGTTTGAAATCCGATAGGGTGCTCGCATACATTCACCAAAAGCAACAAAGCCACGAATGTATGCATATGATTTTAACAATGAATCAACAAGTTTCATTAAATTTTTCAGAATGTTGATCGATGGCGTTTCTTCTCCCTTTCAACACATTCAATAGAAACATCCACAGCTAAATGAATGATTCATAAATCTTTACCCGTGACTGTTTGCTTTCGATGAACTCTCATTTGCTTCTTGCGACGACCACTAGAGACGATTAATTAGCCAAAATGTTCATCCACAAATAGAGAATATCATCGCTCGTTCGTTCATAAGTAGCGCAAGCGAATGGAACACTATCGGCATTCAAGTAACCAACGATCCGATGAGTCTGTGCTTGAGATATAGGAAGATGGAAGGGTAAATGGACTCGCCTCGTTTCAAGCTCAGCTGCTGGATTCATCCAAATGTCAAAAGAAAGAAGGCCGCACAAATGATAAAATGGAGTAAAGAATAGACAACGAACAGAGCGACCCATCAGATATTCCTCTTATAATACCTGCTCAATTCATTCATCCATGACTGCACAATAATTAACTGCTTGAATCGATGGCAATTTCAATCATTTTGGTTGACCGCTATGAAAGGAACGATACGTTCCTGACTCTTACTGCTTCTGACACTGAACAGTGCACTGATTTTATTACTAAATAACAAGAAAAACAATCAGAGGAGCGAAGGAATCTATTGACAAAATCAATAATGAATGAATATTTTAATAACAGCAAAAATAAGAAGAGATTAACAGTGATCATTATAATGAATAAAGGAACATTGACGAACAAAAGTAACACTAATAAATAGGAGCAATAATGATGACAGTAACAAGAGTAGTCTTAAAAACGATTCGAAGAAATATACTTATTTTCGATTAAGTTCAAGATCGTTTAAACAATAAATTGAAACGCGAATGGTTTTTGTCTACTGCGCGCAATGCAGCATTCGATCAAAGTTCAATACAATCCATAACTTCAGTGCCTTCATGTTAGGAATTCAGTGAATAATAACAATCAATCGGCGATGACGTTCATTCCACAGCTCTTATCTTATCACAGTCGGTTGTTTATATCTAATACAAACTTCGCAGTCAGCAATAAAACTTTTAGCTGTGTGATGCTGCGTGTCATTCACAAATGGCGCATCTACGATGCAAATCACTTACAATACTATTTTTCCATTCCACACACCTACCGACTGATGACTGCAGTGAAGTAAAGAGAAGCAATAAGAAAGTGAACAAATGAGAAGAGAACAAGTTCACAGTTGAATCGTCGACTGATTACAATAATCGATTGAACAATTGAACCAACAACGAACTGCTGTGGTCTCACCAGTAACCATCAGCGATCCATACAAATGACTTCATATCTGTTTTTTTGAGGTAGACGTGATTGGTAAAAAATATTGCGGCTTCGGGTAAATCAATGTGGTATGCAATCACTAAAATTTATGGCACTAACTTCTAAAGGCATTCAATAACAAGGTCTTAAAAGCAAAGCAAAATTACATTTATGTACTTCACTAAAGGTAGCTCATGGAGCGTTGGAAGTAAGATAAAATTTTTGTTAGCTGGGCCACCACAGAACAATTAACGGGTGGCGTACATATGAGGTCAGGCGAGGAACTGGAAAAGTAAGAAATGCATTCAACATGCTTCACCGCTGTCTTTTCTCAAGAGGTATTTGAGAAAAAGTATATAAGATAGTCATTCAGTATATACGATAGTCATTCAGCATATATAAGACAGTCATTTGTCTCTACCCTGACATACACGTCTAGCAAATGGACTCTTACTGCGATCATAGCTGGAAAACTTGACGCAGTAGAACACAAGTTTATGCAGCTTCTTTTGAGTTATACACGGTAAGATCACGTTGAAAACACCGACTTGTATGACTAATCCAAAGATCTTTCAGATTGGTTCCTATAAATGAGCATTTTTAAAAAGAATTAATCAGAGTGCGCAAAGACCGAGTAATGCTGTTGAAACATGTCTTGAGGGTCCGCGATGCAACGCTCACCAAACTGCAGCTGATTGTTGAGACACAGGAAACTGAAGAAATCACATGAGATAGAAAGGTATAATCAAAGAAGATCCAAGAGCAGTTGTTTTGACTGTGAATTATACAAAAAACAACAAACATTTGCAACTGCTAGATCAACAATGAGTGGCGAAGGAATAACGCAGTGGATTTAATCGCACATCAAACTTACTATGCACAAATTTGCGCGATCATTACGACGCGGAGGACAGCAACAGTGGTTAGCGAACAACTGGCTAATTAAGCCACAACATTAACAAACACCACTCAAACACCGCGCACACATCATATTTATTTATAACATTCAACAAATGCGCATCAGATCAGTTTGTGCTAGCAACCACCTAATACTTATACTGGTTAAACGAGCTGATCAACTTTCATTTCTGATCACTTATAACACTACGAATACGAAACGAACTGCAACATACGTACCAACTGATCGCCGTCGAAATTCACAGTTTCGTAACAATTCGAGACTGGAAATTTAGGAATTAGTATTTGTAATTCGAAAACGAAATTCAAAACCCAGCAAATATCCTTACTGGAAATCGAAGCAATTCGAAATTTGAGAACCCAAAAAAAATGCAATTTCGATTCGAACTGATTAGAAATAATTCGACGAAGCTCGACACTATTATTTTAGTCAATCAATCTTCAGAAGTCAACATCAAATGAGACGTTTTGGAATCAAGAATGCTAGTTACAAGGAGACATACCAAATACGATAATTGATTGAAGATGACAATGATTGAAAATTTAAAATTTGACTCTTCAAATACAATCTTACTGCGGTTGGCTGATGAGGATCCCGTTACCATTCTCTCAACCTACTGTCTTTCTTTCTTTTGTGGTATTTTTCTTCTGGAAGTGTAGGAAAATGGTTAAAGAAGCTAGCAATGGAAGCGCTTTCTGTAATGGAGTCAGTAGAATTTTGAAGAAAGGAATATATGTTGGAAAAGCACCGAAATGAAGCAAACTGTGCGATGGAACCGAGAAGTCACAATGCGCTTGTAACGATAATATTTCAAAACAGCTTTATCACATTGATGAGAAGTGCCATTTTCTTTTCATGACATTTTGATAACCAAAAACTTCGCGCTCCTACGATAATAAAATTCGTTAGTTTTTTTTTCAAATTGACATCACGCATTATTTTGTTGTCTTCTTCGACACATCCACCTTGTTAGCACAGACCACTGCTCGCAATATGCACCAATCCCTCCGCGGAACATAGCGTAAACTGAATGAAACAGGAATCATCAGGGCAGCTCGCGAGGGAACCCTGACAGAAATCCACGATTTAACAGAATCCTCTGCATCCACGAGGGCCCCGCGAAATCCCCATGAAATGTAGACAGGAAAACTAAAGTAAATTCATCGTTACACCGCATAGCTGATTTATTAATCATAAAAAACGCTGTACGTAAGCGTTCTAAGCAGTGATACTCAAGTTTTTGGGCCACACAATTTTTTGGTGCCATCAAAAAAAAATTCGAAGTAACATGCAGTAGACAGAGCTAATCGTAAGATTTGCATGATGAATTTTCTCAAAAGTCTGCGCGAAGGGAAGCAAACTTTCGAGCTGAAGCGAGAACCGTAGTTGAAAAATCTGGAGAATGTAGGTGGGGCCGGTTTTAGAATTCCTGAGATGAAGCCTGAGCTATAGACGAATTTTCTGAAAAGATTAAGCCGGAGCTGGAATTGGAGGCAAGATTTTAGAATACGAAGCCTGAGCTGAGTCAATTTTTCCGAATTTATGCATCGCCTAAACCACAATACCAATGATGAAAAAAGAGCAGAGTGAATTTTGTACCAATAATAATGACCATAGTATCTGGACAAAGGCTCCCTGGACAATCGTCCTTGATGACAACTGTCTCCTAAACTGTTGCCCCTAGGGACAAATGTGCCCTCGGGCTGTCCCCCGCAATTGCCTCCGTGATAGTCATCATCGAAAACACAATTTCCTTCGATCATTACCATCATAATTACAATTATTATTACTATCGTTATTTTCATGGTATATTCTTATTATTAATATTTTCATTCGGAGGCTTGGGCTGATGCTTACGCCTGAACCAAAGTTAATGCTGGGGTTTAGGTCGGTATTCATCTGGAGTCCACGGCTAGCCTATCATCTCGAGGTTGTGGCCAATCCTTCGTTGAAACGCCGCTCAAAAAATTAGTCCGATAATCGTCACTTTCAATTCTTCATCCAATCGCGCTGCTGATTTGCGTGGAAAAAGCCGTCAGAAATTTGGCGAAATCCTTTTCGAGTTCATTAGAAATGTCGAATTTTATTCCAATAAAACCCGCTGATAAAAAAATTACAATAATAATAACTAAATGATGTCCAAGTGAAGAGTCATCTGGTCGACTCCCAATATGATAAAGATGAAACCGGTGCCGATGAGGTTAGCACGTCAGGAATATTGAGAATTATATACCATTTTATGCTCGTTTTCGGGCGAGAGCAATTACGAGGAAGAAGGCGAAGTCAAAAGTAAATTACGGCAGTTAGGATGACTATCGTAGCCAACAGTCAGTTATGATGACTTAATAATGCGGTAATCAAATTTCTCGCCTATTCAACAACTCATTACCCCACTCAGATGTCCTTCCCTCTGTCGATGAAAATATCATCTTCACGGTTCATGCAATGCAATTTAGACACCCTTCACCTAAGATGTGCATTCTGATCATGAGGCAACGGCTTCGGTCAATACATCAATGCAATTAATTGAAAAATTAGCAAAAATGCTTGATTTCCTACGAACGTATCCCGTAAGAAATTTGAAAATAGAAACCAAGACCTTGGCAAAAAACACCTGGATCACCTGGTTTAGTTAAGTTGTCAAATCTTTCGATAAATGAATCATTCTGTTATTGAAGGTGAGCAAAATCCCTCACCGTCACATAAAGTTTCCTGGTAGTAGAGAAGCTCTTCTACCCGCTTGTACCAAGAAACCGTTATGTTGCTGGCAAGAATGAGGGTCATTGTAGCTTGAATATGGATCTTTTAATATTCCTATTGTATTGTAGTTGATTCCGAATCTGTTTCCGAGTTTTTAGAGCTCTGATATGACTAATGAAGGCAGGAAGCTATGTTCTGAACTGATACATCTATATTGGTATGTCTGCATACTTCTGAGTGATTCTGTGGTGCTGAACGGATCTCGAAGTCACGTAGGTAATAGCTATACAAAACAATATGTTCATTATTGAAGCTTTGTGAAATTGAAAGTATGAACGGATTACACACTTCTGATCAAGTTCTAAAGTTATCTTATTTATATCGAGACAGATCTTATCCCAAAACTAGATAAGTGCCAAAATTATAAGGGGGAGAGGTATTTGCGGGGGTATTGTCACTCATTGTTTGATCTTCTTCTCCCACCAGAACTCAGGATCAAAAGTGGTTTTGCAAAATCAGAAAACAGATTCGAGATCAATTGGTCGTGTTGCACAAGGTGATATAAACATAAACTATAGCGAAACATTGGCAAATGCTTGAGCGATACTTTGGGAAATCGAATCGGCCTCTCGGTTCAGTAAGTTGAAACTACTTCTCTGTGGCTTGCAGAGTTAAGATTTGGCAAACAAATGTAAATTAAAACATATGTTAAGGTACTGGTAATCTGACCCGCGAACACCAACTGATTCATAAAAATATGGACACCGCACAAAGGTTTAATATCCTGATGTTGAAAACAGTAAGCATTTTCTTGCAGACGACAAGCAGCGAGTTAGCGAAAGTCTGAAAATAAGCAGCTCGCTAAAACACTAATGAAAGAAAATAGCGTAATCTATCGCTATTTTATGCCGCTAAAAAATTATTATAGCGGTGGTTGTCGCTTCAAATTTTCGCTATATAAAAAAGTAGCGAGCTATCACACTACAGAAAAAAGTAGCTCGATTAGATGCGGAATATTGAACAGCGCGCTATTGCTCACCACTGGCTTTACCATACGCATTATTCGCACACATAACTACACACGCTATCATCCGAACCGTTGGAAAGTTTTTTTGGACTGGCACTAGTGGAGTATCTTTCAAAAAACCTATATCTCAACCGGACCAAAGAGGTAAATTGTGCCACATGAATCTTCGCAGTAATAACCGGCGTGAAACTGAAAACCGCGCAGATGATCCATAACCTACTAGACACCACTTTTATGTTCCACATTTCACGATAACTAAGGGGAGAATTCTCTCGAATACGTTTCAAAACCCAACGCTGCGATTATGACACAGTTTATGTTTTGAAATTGCTCTAAAAGTGAGTCTTTCTTCATTGGCGTTTTGGCTAGTGAGAGAATCGTCATGAACAAAATGGAGTAGAAATTTGACCACATCATTTTTATGCTCCGTGTAACGATCTCAGCTGCGTCTCTTGTTGGTCGCTCATTTCATGGACCACGGAAACATTTGTAACTTAGAGGAATCAGGGGACGACAAACATAGGAAATCAATTCATCCACAGCGATAGAACGGTAACATAGATTCTGAATGAGACGAGCGAGTACGGCAACAATCATCCGCAACGGTAAGCATCTTTTCCATACAATAAATACCTACATTCCCAATTTCAAAGACAATCTTGGGTGGTCCATTTGATCACTGATGGAGTTGGGTCGGTGACCACCGGAATTCAGTGCCCCGCAAAAATCGGTGGCCACCGTAAGATGTTGTTTGGTGGTCGCCGAATCGCACGTCCGTCGATAGTCGTCGACCAGCAAACATCTTCTGACCCCCATCAGTGTTTGCCGTCGTCACTGGCAGAAACTGAAAACAACTGATTGGTCGGTGAATTCCCGCGGCCACTGAGAAAATCTGTCAGTACCCAGCTCTAATTACCCACACACTCAACTTAAATGAAAAGCAATTTCTTAACAGAAAGGTTTGATCCTCTGAAATAACAAAGGCAAGGCAAAAATGCGAGAAACGAACTCGATGAGCTTTTACGTTTCGCTACAAATGAATACCCGTCAACATTTTCAGCTCATAAAGACAAAGCAAGAATGGATCAGATACAACTTCTAAAAATGAACCTGTTGATATAAATATAAGCGAAAAGAAATCATGAGATTGCCACTGAAGACTGCCTGTTTGCAAGCTCTCACGTTTATCTATGGTACGCATACTGTTGCACACCACAAGTAATGTTGTGCATATGCTACTTTTCATCCGTCATTCCATCACTAGTAGGGATTAATGGGGATTATCATCAGGGCTGTGCATCAACAAGTGACCACTGATGAAAACTGATGTTGGTTAAAAATGTAATGTAATCTTTTAACTGATATGAGACGGGAAATCGATGCACAACGCATGACTTTTCATAGTGCCTGGTAAAGAACAACTTCACGATTGAAATAGCACTGTTGAGACAAGACGCATAAGTGAGATGCAATCGGCTGTAAGCAGTAATTCAACTCCACCCTCGACTAGAAATCAATTTAACAATACACATATACCGATTGCTAAACGATGTCTATCAACTACTTCTCAGCAAGCCTAAATCCAATCACCATTATCATAACATTTGTGAGTGGAATCAATTACCCTCGTCATTACTCTTTTAACATTCAACTACGTAATTTTTATTATTTTTTGCTTCGTTCATAAACGTACTTCATCCGCTTACACTTGCAATCAACGATAAACTGGTAACGTTTATTTGAAATGAATGCACATTTTGTGTAAGCAATCAAACGCATCCTATACATACACATACACCACCAAACAACTCTTCTCTAACTGTTTCAACGTTTTGTCATCATTTCTATGCAGCTCTGTGAATGATCGAAACATTCAATTATAAATGATCAATTCAAAAATCAACTTTTGAACTCCCACGTGAACAGTTCAAGATACCATCAACTGCTTATGCACACCAGATTGTATGAAAGCTATGCGATTTAATGAGACAGTCATGAGAATATTCGGATGAGTCACCGTTGAATTCGGTTGAGCAAGATTAATAGTAAGAACGAGAGTGCTATTGAAATTTACGCGAATGAGGAAAGTTAGACGACAAAACGATGTGAATCAAACGGAGCACATCTCATTCAAATACACACATTCACATTATGTTGATGCAAAAACACGACCATCACGCATTTATGGAAGACCGGCCGACTCCGATTCACGTTGGTTGAAAAACATTCCATGCTAGATTACTTCCGTAAACATCGCAGTTGTACGCGACGCAAAACGCTCTAAATTTTCAGTAGAGCCATAAACTTGAACGTTATCTCTCGTTGCTTGATTTTCAGTTTTTTCAGCGACTTTTAAAACAGCGAGTGGGAATGAATCATTAAATCGGAAGAAAAGTATTTACAAAATTTTGCCTTGACCGAATCATGCCCCCAGCTGCGCCATCCGGTCAAACTTCTCCATATGGAGGTAAGCGATTGTTGCCACTGAGTGTCCTTTAGGATTCTCATGTTCAGTTTTCGGTGTATAAGGCAGGAACGATTCAAATTTGCCAAAAAAAAGCAGTCCCTGTGAAATTCAACCCAAAACTGTTACTAATGAAGCTCGTTAGGTGAGAACTTCATATGCAGTATTTTTATATCGTTCAAGGACTGACCACTGAGTGAGTCTGATCACAATCTAACTTAACATGTTCTCTCAACTTTCTGAGGAACGCCACTCCAACAAACAGGAATGTGTCACTGCACACATCCCTTACTTGGTGTAGAAAATACGTGACAAAACGCGCTATTTGAACTTTCATAATTTGAGCGTCGGCCGCGAGCTCCACTTCCAATATTTTTCGCCAAATTTTTTTTCAACCCTATTTTTCGATATACATTCAGATAAGTTGTTTCCAGTCAAAATGCGCCATTTTAAAGGGCTAGACCAAAAAAATTTCGAAAGTCAAGCACTACGGTGCTTTAGTCGAAAGAACAGTTGACCAACGACCTTTCGGAGCTGAAGAGAAATTATTTTTAGATCGAAAGACATCTTTCAGGAAGGGGGACATTTTTTTGGCAGAATTTTGTTTTTCCTGAATGCAAATAATTGTCGGCTTAATATATGAAGCATATACGACAATTGTGGCGAACAATGTCAACTTGAATAGAAATCGAATAAACTGTTCATTTACTTACATGCAAAATGAACAACACTATATCAAATACGAACGTTCGTTCATTCAGTTTATCTCGAGTCAATTATATCAACACAATATTATATCATTGAACGGGCATTCACTGAATAAATCAATATTGAATATACAATTGACAATTAAATTTCATAAAAGAGTAGCAATCAGTTAATGAACGATCTAAGTGACCGCAGATGCGAAATGAAAATGACGTAAACACGATATGCTCAGCGTATAGCACAGCGTAGCCATAAAGCAACCTAAATAAGATGCATGTTTGGAATGAAACTGGAAACGTTACAATTGTCATCTTCGTATTCACAACGCATAGCAACTGTAAGAGCGTGTTGTAGTATGTCATCTGCCCACCTAGTTGCATTTATGGTGGCTGAACAGTGATGACGACGACAACAGAGATGTTGTTGAAGAGAAATTATTATTCATTTATTAGAACACGTAATTTGATTGATTGCAGTAAGTAAGCAATGGGACACGCATACACATCCAATTCAATTTCAACTAGCATTGTTCCATATACCTATTGAAGGAATCGCAAAAGCAATATCATACTCATGAAGACAGTGACGAATGTAGGATTTTCTCGAAGGGAGAAATGTACAAACAGTCATATGAAATACTGATAAGCAACGAAAGACTTCGAAAAAAAAACTGAAGCAACCAGTCTGAGAAACACTCCTCATGATAAGAATCAGCTAATTGACAGCAAAGCGAACAAATACACAAAACACTGATGAACAACGATATGTTTCGGAAGAAATAATTAACATCCAGCCAATCATCTGAGAAATCAACCGTCATAGAAATAATCAAGAACTCTACTCGAGTACAATAAACGAGGATCGAAGCCAAGCTCGTACACTAGAGAAAAGAAGCCATTAACCTATTTTAAAATACGCTCTCAGTATGCGGATTAATAAAACGATTAATTGGTCGATGCGAGCATAAAGAACTTGTGGTGCCTACCAGTTTTCCCGCTGCATCAAATTTCGTCAAATTTGTCGCTGAAACTTCCATTGAACAACTGACATCAAGTGTTCTGTGTCGTACAAACGTAAATAATATTAACGAAGAAATGCAGTTGCATGCTGCATAAGTAAATGATACATCAAGCACTTTTCAATCGCATGCCTATGTTTGTATTGCGACATGAAAAAATCATTCTTTGGTGATTGTGATTACACAAAATACATCAACAACAGACGGGATGAAAAAGGATAATATAGGACAAAATTCTGAGCAGTATTACGTGCCAGTGTTATGCAATCATCACTGGAATAAACGTTACCCCGTCGTACTTAGTCAAAACGAAACTGATGTC